>RJWH01010684.1:0-15599 GCA_004363575.1 Solenodon paradoxus
CTGCCACCTGGGACACTCAGGAACGCTTCCCAGGGTCACCTGTGCTTAATTATGTGTATGTGAGAAGGGCTAAAGTAAAATCAGAGTACCGCCCCCCCCCACCCCGAAGAGTTATGTTTGGCTGGCAGGGCCTCAACTGTGGCCCCTACAAAGGACTGGTCACTTCTTTGGGGACACATGTGACCATGCAGGAATCGCTCTTCCCATCTACCTGTCATCCCTGACCGTATTTCACACCAGAGGTGGGGAAATCGGGACTCACAGCCCCTTCCATCCGGCCCCTCTGCCTCCCAGAGGTGTCAAGTTTCTCTCCCAAGTAAGACCCTGGTATTCTTGCGGGGTGGGTGCTGGGGTGGGTTAGAGCAGTGGGTGGAAGGGGAGAGGTCACGAGGCAAGCACAGCCTCCAGCAAGTAGGATTCTAATGCTGGTGGGGAGAGGGCTTTCAGAGCTCCCCTGTCGGGGCAAGGGGATCCCCTGAAAGGAATCCACTTTGTCCCTTCTCTCCATAGCCACATCAAAGAAAAATTAGCTCACCCAATCTTTCCTAAGCACCCACTATGCACGAGAGGGCACTGGCATAGATCTGGAGGAGGCTCCTGTGTTCCTTCTCTAAGGGGAGGCAGGGACAGTGCTGGTGCCTGGGGGGAGGGGGAGCAGGAAATTAACCTCCTGCCAAGTAGGACGGAAATTGAATTTCTTCCCCTCCCCCTTCTTCTGTCTCCCTCACCGCCACGTCCCTGACAACTCACTTTTTATCTCTTTCCAATTACAGTTTTAAGCATTTAGGGTGTTGCTGTTTTAGTTTTAAAATTTGTTAGGCTCAATTTATGCCACTTAGTAAAACCTCTTTTCCAAATGAAGCCAAATTAGAACTAAAACACTGCAAGCAATAAAATGTGGGCATTTCATTTGGGTTGGGCTGGCTTTTTGATTGTTTGTGTAAATGAAGCCGAGAGAATTCTGGAGCGTGTCTCAGGCCCGGAAGAAGGCTTCCCCAGGTGTGTGGCTGGCTGGGCCTGGCCTACTCCGTCACCACTCAGGTCTTGTGCCACTGGGAGAACAGAGAGCCATCCAACAGGTCACTCTATCCCTTGGCAATGCCCTCCCCTCCTGACTCCTCCACTGCTGGGAGGAGCCGCACCCTGGCAGGCCAAGCACAAGCTGGTGGCAGTGACCCGCTGCCGTGGCACAGTGGACAATAAATAGATGGCGAATCGAATTGAACCGGCTGTCACCTGGCTGTCTGGAAACATCTCCTCCCACACCCTTGCCATCCGATGCCTGAAAATAGGCCCCTGATTTCAAGGAGCATCCTATCCAGGTGAAGGATGGGGCCAGGGGGTGGGGGTGGGCAGGGGAGAAGAGTTTGAGCTACTAATTAGGCATCTGGTGTTAGGGGAGGCGGCTGCCAAGCAGGTCAGAGAAGTTCCTGGCTGATGAGCCAAGGCTCTGAGCCACAGCTGGGCCTCCACAGAGCCCTCAGGAGGTGACACCTGGGCTTCCCAGGCCTGCCCTGACTGTACCCGGGTAAGAGTGCAGCATACTCTGAGGACTGAGAACCTGAGAGGGGAGACTAAGGCAGCACTGATGGCCACCGTGACGAGACAGTGACTAAGGGCCGTGTGGCTTGCCAAGCGATTTGGCTTGTCCCCACGTCAACAATAAAGGCCTGGTGTCTGGCAGGAGATGGGGTTTTTGTGTGCAGAGGGACACCTTACGACTGACCCTGGCGGAGAGCCACAATCATCAGGAACGAGCTCAAGAGGAAAGCAGACATGAGGGGGCATAGGAGTCTTTCACAGAAGCAGGGGCTGGACTCGGGGCTGCAGGATGTCTAAAGAGATAAGGCAGAGGGTAGGATGAAATGGAGCAGAATAACATTCAAGCTGAGGGTCATGCTTGGGGGTGGTGTGCCCTCATGAAGTCTATTATATATGGGATAATCTCTCAAATCAAGTGGAAATAAAGTACAATCTGTGGAGGAAACTTTTGGAAAAATTTAAAGGAATTGGGACAAAACCTCCGGAAACGATAATAAAATGGCATCTGAAGTTCTACTGGTCCCTGGGATGGAATCCATGACCCAAAGTCATAGGTTACCTTCTGTCATAATTGGGGTTCTCTAGAAGCAGACGCTGAGGTGGAGTTTGCAGGGCAAGATGTTTGTTGAGATCAGTCCCTTTGAAAGGCAGAAGATGGGGAATAGAATTGGGCAGAGGGGGAAGTCAAATTGAAATTCAGGCCTAGTAAAATCTTCACTAAGCGAGAGGAGAGTGTTCTGACGTGACGGATGCCCAGCATATCCTTGAGCCAAAATGGTGCCCCACCTCAGCTCGGTCACCAGATTATGGGCCACGCCGGAAAAGCATGACTCTCAGCAGCCGAAGCCAACCCTGAAGGGCCTGACAGCTGGAGGCTGTCTGGAGATTGCGCAGCCCACAGCCGGGCATCGAGTCCTTCCTCAAAGGGTGAATCTAAGTGGCACTCCTCGGTGTCCCCCACATCCTCTTCCCTCCCTTGATTTCTAAGCTCCTGGCGCATCTGGACAGAAAAATCTTTCTTTTCCTTGGGGCCTGGTTGCCCCCTCACTGTGCCTCCAGAGGCAGATCCGTGTCTGGAACCCAGCCGGACCCTAGCCCTGCCCGTGTTTTTGATTTGCTCAATTCTCCCAGGCCCGTGAATGAGAACACTGGTTCTTTATGTCTCCATCATGATTTCCTCCGACACTCAGGCACGGTGTCCTGGTAACCAGTAGCCATCACAGCTTGTGACTGCAGGGGGCCTAAGGCTTACTGCTTGTTTGGGGGTTAGCATTGGCTCTGCAGCACTGGTCATTAGAGCCCATTGTGCCACCCGCCAGGGCACTGGCCAGCCCAGGAGAAACCTCAGATGAACTCAGCCTCGGATGAATAGGACAAAGCAATCAGGACCACAAAGGGGCCACTGCTTGGCCCTCAGCTGGGACACACAGGATCCTCACTGGCCTCCAGCTCAGCCCTGCTTCTTTCTGTGACTTGCCTGTTACCAGCTGTCACTCGGCCCTGTAGCTTCACCTCCAAAGACTCCAGAGCTCCGGACCAACGTCTCAGCCTCATTATGACAGTAACTGGCACATTCCCCGGATACCCGCCAGCTTCCTGATTTGCCTAGGCTGTTTGGAAGCACGAATTCTCTCTCCAGACTAATTTTAAGGGTCCTGAAGAGGAAGCAAACAGGACGAGGCACATGTGGGAAGAAAGCTAAATATTCTGAGCAAAAACCCCAACTCTTTTTCCTCTCCTGAGTGCTGTCCTGACCTCCTGATTCCACAGGTCCCAAGGCCCAGCCAGGGTGGCACAAATTCCGGGGAAAAAAAAAAATTGAGCAGCACTGGGGCCTGACAAGTGAAGCCAGGAGCAGCCTCCGGTGTTTGTGGTCCTGGGAAAGGAAGGCCTGGATCCCTGCCCGATGTAAACTGGGAAGAGACACAAGAAGAGGGGGTGACACACTTTCCTGTAAATGCATGTAAACGGCACCAGCTAACCACACCTGTACCAGGCCCAGCACCTTGGTCCCAGGCTCCTGCAGGTGGTGTTGGTTGGAGGTTCCCAGCCACTCTTGCTTGTAACTTGGGTCCGAAAGAAGATGTGGACTTTGGGCGTGGGATCCTGGAGGAGGCCTCCTACAGGCCCACTTAACCCCCACTACATTTGTTCCCTAATATACTTTTCACCTTCAGCAAATAGCACAAATTTGAATTTTTACCTACTGATCAAATATTTACCCTGTGAGCTGCCAGTCTGGCTGGGCCTGACTTCTGCAATGCTCCACGTTTGTATTAGATGAATTCGCCATGTGTTGGTCAGCAGCTTTAGGATTCAAGGTGAGATAAGACCAGAGGGAGCAAAGCCAAGCAAAAATTCTCCATGAAGAATGGGTTCCATCTAGTCTTGTGTCTGAGTGGGAAGACAGGCCTCCCGAACAACTCAGATCTTTTTAAAACATTGTTTGGAAAGATCCAGAAGACAATTGCTCTATGGGAGACAGAAAGTGCTATGGAAACGAAAAGACCTCTTGGGTTTTCCTGATGTACTCCAAACTCAATGCTACTCCATGAAAATAAAAGCATTCATCCAACACCTCACATACAGCCACAACCCAGTTAAATAGGCCACAGGAAACTCATTCTAGGCACCAACTCAGAATTCTTTTAACATCTTAGCTGTGCTATAGGTATGGTGGAGTCATAACTATATTTTAAACGTTTTAAAAAGATAATTGCTTCTCAAGAGCAAAAACTTTCCATACTTCTCATCTTCATGACACACACCTTCGAACTCTATTATCCAGGAAAGTGGGTTCAAGGCTCATCTCATTGTTTATTTGCCATATAAACTCAGCAAATCAGGTCACCTCTCTGAGCCTCAGTTTCCAAGCTGGCATAATGGGTATAAAGCATTAGCCCCATCAGAAGGGTACTGCATGAGTCAAAAGGAATATTGGAGGTGACAGTACTAGAAAATGTAAGGCTGTAAATGAGGAGTTGTCTAAGACTAGAAACGAGCTGCTTCATTTTTTTAAAAAATTTTTTCTCTAAAGGAAAGATACAGGCAGGAACGAAGGTGAGTAGGCAAGCAGGCAGGGAGAGAGAGAAGGAAGAAGCATTTCTATTCATTCCCATGTAGCTGTTTATCTTGGTCACTCAACCACCACCCCATCTCCCCGCCCCTGACACAAACCCAGGTCCTCGAGATGTATGTGGACTGTGCTCAGGTGGAGGCAGCAGACCCAACTACTGCTCTACCCAGGAGCTGTTTTTCAATATAGCCCCCAATTCTCTGATGTTCCTTCCATCAAGAATTGGGGTCTGACTTGGACAGTAAGACTGAGGTTGCCGGGGGTGGTGGAAGGAGTAGGGGGAGTTATATGGTAGAGAGCGTTTACTTTTTATTTTTCCCTTTCTTTCTTGTCTTTTTATTATTTTCGTTGAGTAAACAATTTTTTAAAATTTAAATTAAAAAAAAAAAAGATGTGGGATCTATGTCCCTTCCCTTTGAATGAGTGGGATTGCGAATGCTTCAACCGATAGAGCACATGACACTGTGTAACTTCAGGGGCTGGGTCAGAAAAGACTGTAGCGCATATCTAATTCTCTTGAAACAGTGCTATGGGGAGTTTGTCACCATCTAGATCCAACCACCCCCAGACTACTACACTGGGGAGGCTGCACGGAGGCTTCAGACAATAGCTCGTACCCCTGGAGACACCAGACACATGAGAGAAGCCTCCAAACCCAGTGGATGCCATGAGGAGCAAAAGAATCGCCCAGCTGAGCCCTGTCTGAATCCTGACCCACTGATCTGTGAGCACAATAAAATGAGTGTTGCTCTATGTCACTGCATTTGGGATAACTTGTGACACAGTGAAAGTCATTGGAACAAAGTTATATATAAGTTCCTATACCTGCCAACAGATCAACTCCCTCTAACGATTGTTTTATTTCATCATTCCCCTCTGACCCTAAGAGACAGGGTAAGGTGGCATTTCTCGGCTTTGTAAATCTGGAGTCACAACATGCCCAAACGTCCCAGGAGCCCTGCAGCCCAGGCCCCTGTGTCTCCCACAGGACAGAGTTTCCAGGACCTCAGAGGGAAAGGTTAGCCTCATGGGTTCCCATCTCATGTCAAAGAATTACTTGGAGACTTTAATTACCCAAGCAATAAAGTAAGTGGGACCAACAAAAAAGAAAAAAACAAAAACAAAAACAAAAAAAACGCAAATAGCCCATCACCCACAATTAATTTCTGCTTGACTTAGGAATGTCATTGAAGCGAGCAGTCCTTCCCACTTAGGTGTGTGTGGGTTTCTACTAAAATGTAAAAAATAAAGACTGACTTTCCCAGAACCTCCACTGCCTGGAAGGAGGTTGGTGTGGCCCAGAGGGCGTGATAGACGTGCCTGCGGTGACCTGCCAGGGATCTGCAAAATGCCCCGCTTCAGAGAATCCGGAAAGGGAACCACCCACACCTGGAAAACAGGTTGCCGGCTGCGCAGGGGTTTCCAAGCTGGATCCCGAGCGCTTGCCGACGCTCAGCCTTCTAATTCCAGCTGCTCACAAAAAGGCACGTAGGTCCTCCGTGACGTCAAATCGCTCTTTCAACCGAGCATAATTTCTTTCAATGATGGACTTGGAGGGGTTTCAGCGATGGTGGGTTGTTTTTTTTTTGTTTTTTTTGTTTTTTTTTTAATGAATCATAAACATGCAGATCAGATTTAGTGTTATGACTGGTGCGCGGAGCGTCACTGTTAATTCTTGCTAAGCGCTGACAGCAAGATCAACCCCCAAACAGCACAGATAAATACACCATCCCAGCCCCGGGGGCCTAGAGACTGCATAATTACACACAACGCATAGTAGTCATTATCATCACCGGAACATTTCAGCCCAGGCACGGCACCCTGATCCAGAGAGCCCCTGGCGTGCTGCCAACTCGGGTTCCCTCGCCAGAGCCCGGGTGGAGGGCTACAAATGCTGGGCGGGGCGGGCAGAGCACGCGCACCCACTCGCGCATCCTGAAGCTTCCGCTGAGCCTGAGCTAGAAGCGACGGGGTGGAGGGTTGTGGAGAATGCCTGCCAGATTTGCTAAATGCTGAACACCTGAACACGTCCCCAGGGCTAAGGAAAGAACGTCCTTCTTCCCCGCGAGTCACTCTCCCGCTCCTGCAGCTCATCAAAGGCTGAGATGGGGCTTGGGAGGGACTTGTCACAGCGTGTGTCTGCGATGGCCCAAAGAGGGGGGACGCAGCGGGAGTCAGCACTCTGCGATGTTCCCGGCGCTCAGTAAGGCCGTCCTAAAGCCCGCGTCTTCAGCTTTAACAGCACCTTTCTTCGAAAAGGTTGAAAGGAAAAAATCAACTCCTGGGGTCTGGTGAGCTCCGCTGGGTTCTCCTCCTTCCTCTGTCAACCTGCAAAAGTGAATGAGACTCAGCCACATGCAAGTGATGGGGTGGGAGCCACCAATGCACAAGAGGAGAGAGAATGGGCAGCCACAGGACTGGAAGGTGGCAAGGTGACTGTAGATCTTTCAGCTCCAGGTTTCGGGGGTAGGAATCTCAGTCCTCCCCGGCGATTAGCGGTGCTCCCCGCACCTCGGAATCGGGGCCCTCAGCTGCGTACTGCATTCCCTCTGCACTGGAGTTTACCACAGTCTGCTAGAAGACACACAGCTGATGCAGTGTCAAGTTGGAATGGAATTCGGTTCTTTACAAGGAGGAGGCCGGACCTTATCAGATCACTAGTTCTCACTCTGGGCTGCACATTCCGATCCCTGGGGAGCTTTCAGAGACACCCCCCCCACCCCCGCACTCCACCCAGGGCCTGCCCATATCCCAACTTCTGGAGTTGGAAATGGAGGCATCAGTATTTTTTTAAAGGAAATGTGCAGGCAGGATTGAAGACAAATAGGCAGGCAGGCAGGCAGGCAGGAAGAGCGAGGCGGAAGAAGCATTTCTTTTCATCTTTAGTCTAGTGGTACATCTTGGTTGTCTGCCCCGCCCACCCCACCCCCCACCTCTCACCCTGAGGCTCTGGATGTAAACCAGGACCCTTGGGATGTAGGTGGACTGCGCTGGCTGGCGGCTAAACACTACTCCACCAGGGCACACCGACATCAGTACTTGTTAAAGCCGTCAAGGTTATTCCAATGTGCAGCCAAGGCTGAGAACCAGAGCTGTGCCACCAGAGTCATTGTTCCTTCTCTTTGTTTCCTTCCAACCTTTCTCCCTCCCTTCTTTCCTTCCTTCCAACAAATATGCTTCGAGTGCCTATGAAGGCCAGGCAGCGTGCTATTCAATAAATGTGTGTTCAATAAATGGGCTTCCTTCCCTCGGAGGCAGTGCTTCGTGCAGGGGAGGCCCCCACAGACAGTCACCCAACATGACAAGGGGTGATCCTGAAGACACAGGCTCACCAGAGTGGAGGCAGAAATCGGGGCGTGGCCTCAGGAGCCCAAAAGCCTCTGAGCAGCAGTTCTCTAGCTCCGTTCAAACTCCAGAAAAGGGTAGAATCCTGGCGTTGCCTATTCCAGCTCCAAGTGTTATTCGCCAAATGACTTCCAGCTCCAGGAGGAGAAGGATGCAAACCAGCAAAGGCCCAAGCTCAGCCCGGGCCTACAGGGTAGGCTGACCATATGTCCCATTTTAAATGGGACAGGGCCATTTGTTTTCATACTTCCCAACTGTCTGTTTTGTCCCATTGTTAATAAACCAGGACCGTCTGTAACACAGGGCAGCAGGAGCAGTTGAGCTGCCTGGGTCCAGTCTGGTGAAGGGGCCAAAAGCCACACCGTGTTTTTGTCTCAAGAAAATATGGTCAGCCTCCTACAGGGTCACCCATCACCAGGAGGGTGGGAGCTGCTCTTGGGCCACTCCTGCGGCACCCATCGAGTCACAGGGGGCAGGGATGGGCACCTGGCAGACCACCTCATTTGGGAGCTGACTCAGAAACAGGATTCGGTCAGTGCAACCTGAAGCAGACCAGGAGCAACGGGACCTGACCCACAGCTGCCAAACTCAAAAGATGGACACTTAAATGGGATGCCGACAGCCATTGACAACAGGACATCTTCCTTCCCCCGGGGCAGGAAAACCAGTGCCCACTACTGAACTGTCCCCTTGGAGGCTCCTGGGAAACTGAGTCAGAGTGTTGCAGGCATGTCATGGAAAGGAAAACAAGAGGTCAAGTTCAGTGTCTCCACCTGGGCAGCCCTGAAGCAATCTATTGATGGTCACTTTAGACATCTTCTTTTTAAAAAGAAAAGAAAAGAAAGGTGCCAGCAGGAATGAAGGAAGAGAGAGGAGGAAGAAGCCTTTTTTTTTTTTTTTTAATTTTTATTTAGTTGTTCACATTGGTTGTTTCCTCCCCCCTGGATCTGGGACTAGAACCCAGGGGTATGTGGCGTGTGCTCCTTCGGAGGCGAATAGCCTTACCGCTAGTTTACCAGGCTGTGCTGCTTTAGATATCTTGACTCCATTCCAGTCACTGCCAGGCTAGTGAGAGCTTTCCTTGACACTGAAGACAGAAGCCCTGATGTCCTGGGTGGCCAGGCTGTTACAGCTGTCCCCAGACTCACCACTAGATGAAAGGGTTTGGGAGAGTGAGGAGGGTGACCTGGCCTGTAGAGGGGTTTCTCATTCCCTACGTTCTGTAGCTTCTCTCCCTTTAAAACAGATTTCAAGTTCCACCTGTAAAATAAGTCCCTCGGCCTTCCCCACCAGTTTCCAGGAGCCCAGTGACTAATCATGACACCGATTGAAGATTCTGGATTCTCTGAGAAGATTGCAAGGAGATGGGAGCAGAGATGGCAAGGTGCTCTCCTCGGGACCCCACCCCACTTCTCCTGGAACCCTCACTGCTCAGGGCTGCCCTGTCCTGCCCTGTCACTCACTGGGGGAACTGCCCTTGACCTGAGGGACGGAGTGGGAGGCAGCTGGGAGCCCAGCTCTCCCACAGGCTCCTCGCCGACCTCCCGGGCAGCTTTTCCGAGGTGTCTCTTTGGCTAACACAGGAGCTTTGGAATGAGACGGAGAGAAAAAGACATGAGTGGTGGGGGTGGGGGAGCTCTCTCTGAGCTTATTAAAAATCTTTTGTGTGCCACAGAATAAGTCCGGTCTTGTCCATCTTGTTCCCCCAGCACTTAACTTTTTCAAGCCTGATGAACATCAACGCTTCACTTAGTGCATGAAACCAGAGACCCTCCTTGCCCCCGGACTGTGTCTGGGCTCCCTTTATGTGGGCCAGCATAATTAGGCTGCGGCACGACCCGGTGGCCCCAGGTGCTTGCTCCAGCTCTCCACAGCCCTGTGGAGTCTCTGAGGACCCGCACGCTGTGCCAGGCTGGGAGAACAGTCTGGAAGGAAAGCCCGTTGTCAAACAAATCATCGCTCTGGGAACACAAAGCCGGCAGGGCCCCTCGGGGTGCTGCTGACACTCGGGCCGGCAGCATCAGAGTCGGGTCTCCCGTGTGGCGCTGAAGCCCCAAGTTTGGAGACAGAAAGCTGGCTCCTGGCCAACGGCAGTGGTGGAGGACACCTTATCTAAACAAAGGGAGAGGGCGCAGAGCGCAATGTTATCACAGGCGCACAACAGGCTCCGCGAGGCGAAGGGGTGGGTGGACGCTGCGTGGGTGGTTTCGTGTTGAAATTTTTTTTTCTTTTGTGGCTGTTTTCTTTTTTATCTATTCGGTTTTGTAGTCTCAAACAGCCAGGCGCTTGGCAAAACCTGGCAGCGATACCCACACGGCCCTTTCCAGTCCAAAGGGCTCCTGTCAACTTTTACAACCCTGCGCTAAAATTGCAGGCACCTCTCGTTGCCAGCACTGGGTTATTTATTTGTCCTGCCTGTATGGCCTCACATTTTTCACGTGTGTTACCCCCCGCAGTTGCTGCGACTTCCCTCGGGCCCTTAAAATGCCAGTAAACACCCAGTCCAGTTTAGAGCTGGGAGGTGGTCAGCATTTCATCTTCTCAGGAGCCTGTACTGGTTAATGTCATTTTCCTCTCCATTCAGCTTTCGGCCCCACGAAGAGGAAGACTTCTCCATTGTGAAAATTGCTCTTTCACTGGAAACCATTGTTGCTAATAATAACCTCACCCAGCACACTGTCAAAGGGCTCCTGGCTGGCCCCCTGCCCACAGGGGTCGGAACCCCACACGACTCAGAGAGGACAGGGCAGGCCCAGGTCACCGGTGGAGGCCACAGCCTCAGCCCCTCCTGCCACCCCATTCACGTTCTGGAACCCCTGAACTGTGTTCTGGAACTGGGCTTTTCATTCCTTTTTTTATCCTTGCCACAGTGTGTGTGCGTGTGCGGCTTTGAAATCGTCCAAAAAAAATAAATAAATAAAAAAGATTTTCATGGTTGAGCCTGACCCGGTGCGATACAGAATATATTATTTCTTTCAGAGCGTGGATAGCAGATCTGCACGTGAAACAGAGATCAAACACGGCCCACAGAAACAATGGTAGGAAGCATAACCAGAATGAATCGATTCCTTGATCCTGCTGTACCAAAAAATTAAAGAGGCGCGCTCCTGGGGTTTTTAACCCAGATATGACTCCAGCCACAGCCGTGCTTCCCATGTTCTGGGATCTCTTGTTCTGGCTCCTTTTCTGTGTCGGAAACGTGGAATAGGGTAAGCAGCGTCGACTTCTGCAGGTCCATCTGGCTTCCTGGAAACATTAAATAGCTCCATCCCTTCGCCCTCATGCGTCTGTGTGTCCCCATGCATATGCGTGCACACACGCACACACACACACACACACACACACACACAGGTTTTTTTCCTACCTTTTTCCCAAAACTAAACACTAAACAAAACAAATTCTATCACTTCCCCCCGCAGAACAACAAGAAGGCAGAAAGGCCCCTGTCAGGCATCAGGGCAAATTCTTAAAGCAAAGAAGGTTCTAATCCCCAGCCTGAGGCCCATCCTGTCTCTCCATCCCCAAGTGACAACACGGTTCCTTTGCTTTCAAAGATCTCTTTAAATATGTAGGTGGTCTTGCTCAAGTCGGCTGGGTTTTATGTCGGCATTGACCTTAGGCTGACCCCAGCCCTGTTGACTGAATGCTGGAGGGTGGAACCTGCAACCTGTCTCCAGCCTTCTGATGGGTCACCAAGACCACCCTATCAGGTGGTCACCTTCAGCCAGCATCCCCTCCTGACCGCTGTTCTAATCCTGAAGACACCTTTTATTTAGATATCACAGTCCAGTCTGGCTCTCAAGTTCCAGATTTGCTCACAGGTATGACCACAGACAGGCTGCCCAGGGCTCCCCAGAAGAACCCTCAAGAAGGTAGCTCTTGCTCAAAGTAGGCGCTGTCTAGATTAGAACAGAGAACACAGATTTGAGTCTCCGAAGCCTGAATTCAAATTGCAACTCACTGGCTGTGACCTTGAGCTACCATGTAACCTCCCTGATCCTGGGTGGTCTGCATCAATAAAATGGAAGAGAAGACCTTGGGCAGATGGAGCAGAGAAACCTGAAGGTGGTGGTTTTGCAGTCTGGAGTGAAGCAGCGACAAGCCAAGGAAAGCCGGCAGCCACCAGAAGCTGGAAGAGGCAACCGACCAGTCCTTTCCGTAGATTCTTCAAAGGAAGCCTGACCATGCTGGCACCTCACTTTCAGCCCAATTAAACTGATTTCAGACTTCTGGTCTCCAAAGTTGGAGAGAATAGACTTCTGTTCTGTCAAGTCATTGAGTTTGTGCTCATTTGTTACAGCAGCAATAAGAAACTAATACAGGTTCTACTGAAGGCTGCAGGGAGGTGCTTGATACTATAACGAGATGTCGCCTGGCTATCCTAGCTGAATATGCCCTCACAACAAGCTTATAAAGTTGTAGGCAAGGCAGGCATTATCTGTTTTACTGATGAGGAATTGGCAGCTCCCAGAAATTAAGTGTGTTGCTCAAGGTCACATGCTATTTGCTGGCAAAGCTGGACTAGAACAGAGGTCACCCCGAGTCTCTTCTCCCTTTCAACCTCCCACCATGTCCCATGCCCACTCTCTCCCCTCTGCACAGTTCTAAGCAGTTGGGAAGGAAGAGTGGACAGGGGGGATGAGGACCTGGAGGACAGGGGGATCACTCTCCTGCCCTCCTCCTGACCCTGGTGTTTGCATCTGAACAAATGCTATGACAGAGGCTGCCTCCGTGAGTGGATGGCCCACAGGAATGGTACATTTATTCTCCTCCCAGAGGAGAGAGAATCCAGGGATGTGAATTCTCCCTCAGTGACTCATCTAGGAGCCTGTCAGGTCTCAGGCCTCAGATTGCTCAGCATTGACATGCTAATACTAACAGGGCCGTCCCCTCTTTGGCTTCTTCACTTCTTGGAGCTACCGGATCAGAGATTGCACAGAAATGCCCTCGGTGACTTGATTATTGGGCCTACCTCTCCCCTTGGGGCTTCTTGGCAACAGGAGAGCCTCGGGTGCCTTGCCAGGGGCACCAACCAGACAGCCTCCAGCCCCTCACCCACATAAGCCCCAGGGAAGAGCCTGGAAGCCTGGTCATGACTCCTGGCCCTGCTCAGAGAGCTTGGGACAACTAAGGACTCTGGGAACTGCTTCTCAAGGCTCCAATTACGCTTGCACTCATGCAAGTACACACATCACATGCTCTCTCCCTCTCCCTCTCCCTCTCTCTCTCTCTGTCCCCGCTCTCTGTCCTTTCCCTCCCTCTCTGTCTCTTCACTCTCTCCCTCTCCTGTTTTCCTTTCTCCCTCTCTCCCTTCCTTACTCTCTTGCTCTGTGATACAGCTAAAGCTCAGAGGTCCCCGTTGGCCTCAGGCCAAGGCCAGACTTTCCCTAAGAAATCCCCGTGCTTAACCTCCTTGTGGGCCTCTTCCACCTCCCTCACCTCCTCACTGGCTCGCCAGAAACCACGTGCCTGAGATTTCCCATCTCCTGTTTGCTTCTGGAGAATTCTTAGCTGAGATACCACATTAGGTTCTAAGGAAGCCGAATAGCACAACCCTCCAGGAGCCTCCGGCCTGGTGGCAGAAGCAATGTCACAGAGAATAAGGGCGATGTCCAGTGTTCTAGGTGCTACGGAGGTGTGCTCAGCCCACCGCGGAGCACAGGGGAGCAGGCGATCCGTCAAGTGTTAGAGAAGGCTTCATAGAGGAGGCGCAGACTGTTGAGGAAGCAAGGTATGTCAGGAGATGAAAAGGGAGCAGGAGAGAAAAAAGATAGGGCCACTGTCCAGCCTCCCAAGGGGTGACCAGCTGCTGTGTATATAGCTGGAACAGGAGTGGTCAGGGTGGGAGGCACAGGGTGAGGCTGAGTGTTTGCAGGGCTTCATCACAGCAGGCCTCTGGAGACTCAGATAAGGACTCAGACTTTCTCGTGAGGGCACTAGGGAGCTATAGAAGGTTTTAGAGAGATCCGGGTTTGCTTCTGAATGTTTACCGTGGCTACAGAGTAGACAGAAAGATGTGAGCAAGGCAGCTGGAGGCAGTGGCTTGACAAGATAGCCTTGTAGGTCTCTTTCAGCCTGAATGATCTAGAAGCCTCCAAGGAAGACAAGGAGAGCCGTGGGACATGGAGAAAAGGTAGGGCCAGAGCTGGCCAATCAGCGACCCTCAGGAGTTGATTACTACTAGGAGAGATGGCAAATATAATAAACAGCAGACAGAGTCCCTGCCTATGTGCTAGGCTTGCCCACACACTGCCAGGCCTGACCCAGAGCCGATTCCCATATGGGCCCATCTTCTGGCCAGGGCCTGAGGTACCCAGGGCTGGCAGATACAGCTGAGGACAGACCGGGAGTGAGATAGCATCAAGCCCTGGGATGAAGCCAGGTAGGCCCAAGATCCCCTTATTCCTCTGAGGGGTATGTATGCTTGGGTCCCCCGACCCCTGCCCACAGCTCAGCCCTGTATGCCTCCCCTCCCCCAGTGGCCATAGGCAAGCCCACTGGGGAAGGGCTGCTCTGGCCACCGGCAGTGTCCTGAGAGGCCCTGGCAGGCCTGGCACCACCCCTCCTCCTTCAAACCCGACACTTGCTGACAGCAAATGGGCCCAGGCCGGGTGTGGAGCAAGCACAGGGCTCCTTGTTAGCATGCAGTGCGCCTCCTCAGGCCTCCCTCTGGCGTCCCAGCTGCTCTTGCCAAGCACTGTGGCAGAACTGCAGGAAACAGGGCAGGACAAGATGCCCAGAACCGGGAGTCCCGGGCAGACAAGGAGATACTTGTCAGTGCTCTGGGAACCAGCAGAGGCCGCAGGGCAGGCCCAGGTTGCCAGCGCCAGGGTGAGCTGCACCCCTCCCTGCGGGACCCCACCTGCACCCCCCCACCTGTCCTTTAGGCCTGACTCCTCTTCCCTGGCTTTTTATGGCCCAGTGGCAGAGGGTTGAACCCAGAAAGCTCCTGATTCGGGAGAGGAGGAGGGAGAGGGAGAGGGGGGACCCCGAGAGAGGCCCATAATACAACTGCAGTTATTCTCGTCCCTGCCCGCCAGTAGTCTAATGGAGAGAGACAGAGAGCATCACGGCCACCCACAGTGCAATCAGCTATGGAGGACAAATGGTATCTCTACTTAATCACACGGGGCCGAGCTATGTGGGAAATGATCGCTAAGCACTGTTTCGCGCAGCGTCCATGATCACTCGTTTCCTCCTCATCAACGCCGCCGGTGCTAGTGCTCGCCCCATTCTCCAGACCAGGCAACTGAGGCCCAGAGACATTGAATAACTCTCCCAAGGCCACACTGGTAGAGTGGCATTTGTCCCAAATGGCCTGGCTCCAGTCTGTGCCTTCAATGATCAAGCCAGACAAAAGTCACGATATTGTTTTTTGTGAATGCCTTAGTGTGTGGTGAGGAATACAGGGCCTCCAGTCAGCCAGGCCCGTGTCATTTTAGGTGACCTCATCCTTGCTCAGCCTGTTTTCTCACCAGTAAAGTGGGGATCACGTCAGCATAGTCCCATCCTCCAGGGGCTGCCAGGGCCACAAGCAACTTGATTAGCATGAGCCCTTAATGACCTCAAAGCCCTTTCATAGGAGGAGGCATTCGAGGGCTGTGGGGTCCTGGTGCCTGGGCCCCTGGAGGGTGAG
>RJWH01010685.1:0-15584 GCA_004363575.1 Solenodon paradoxus
CGGTTATATAAATGCAAAAATAATAAAACAAAACAATACCCGAAAACCTACACCAAGACATGTAAATGTAAAACTATCAAAAGTTCAAAATAAAAAACAAATTCTGAAAGTGGCCAGGGACATAAAGCAAGTAACACACAAAGGTACTCCCAATAGGCTATCTTCAGACTTCTCTACAGAAATTTTACAGGCTAGGAGATAATTGAAAATTTTCAAAATACTGAAAGATAAAAAGTTCCAGCCAAGAATACTATATCCTGAAAAACTTTCATCCAAATTTGATGTAGAAATAAAGATGCTTCTCAACAAAGAAAAGTTGAAAGATTTTATTGCCACAGGCCTCCTCTGCAACAAATGTTAAAAGAGTCATATATATTCAAAGAGAAAAAACTTCCCAAAATCTAAACACAGTAACAAATAGACAAAACCAAAAATCAAAATATCAGTAGCAAGTTCTCAACTATTGTAATCGCTCTAAATATAAACAGACTGAGATAACCATTGAAAGCTAGATGGATTAAGAAACAAAACCCAACTCTATTCTATTTGCAAGAAACTCACCCAAGATCTAGAAACAAACACCAACCTAAAGTGAAGTGATAGAGAAAGGTATTCCAAGAACATGGTGAATCAGAAAAAGCAGGAGCTACAATACTATGCTATACGTTTTCTTTCAACAAAAGAAAGTAAGAAAAAATAGAGATGGTCATTATATAATGATAAAGGGATCAATGCAACAGAAAGATATAACACTTATTAGTCTATGTACACCCAATAATGGAGACCTAAATATACTAATCAAATATTACCAGATGTAAATAGAGACATGGTCAGCAATGCAATAATAATAAGGGACTTTAACACTCCGTTTTCAGTAAAAAGCAGATCAGACAGAGAATCAATAAAGAAACAAGATCTCTAAACAAAAAATCAGAATAGAATGACAATACATATAGAGAGAGGACATTTCACCCTAAAATGATAGACTTTTCAAGAGCTCATGGAACATTCTCAAAGATATACCATAAATTGGGACACAAAACAAGTCCTGATAGACTTACAAGGACTAAAATTATATCTAGTATCTTATCAGAACACAATGGCATCAAACTAGAGATCAACCAACAGAAGAAGAGGAAAACTACAAAAGAATAAAAAACATGCTATTAAACAGCCACTGGGTAAGGGAGAATTTCCAGGATGAAATTTTAAAATATCTGGAGTCAAATTAAAATGAACACACAACATTTCAGAATCTGTAGAATGTAACAAAAGCAGTAATAAGAGGGAAATTTATAGTAATACAATCCTACCTTAGAAAATAAAAAAAAAAATGACAAATAAAAGCTTAAACTTTCATCTAAATGAACTGGAAAAAGAAGTGGAAAAACTGAAATCCAATAGAAGGAAGGAAAAAATTAAAAGTATAATAGAAATCAATGTAGTAGACATCAAAAAGACTATCCAAAAATCAATGAAACCAAAAGTTAATTTTTTTTAAAGAACAAATGACTAGGCCACTAGCCAGACTCATGAAAAAAGAGGAGAGAGGGAAAAACAGCTAAAGAGAATCATAAATGAAAGAGGAATAATCACAACAGATACAGCAGAAATACAGAGGATCATAAGGAACTGTTATATACAACTATATGGCAACTTACTGAATAGCCTAGAAGAAATGGACACGTTCTTGGAAACATGCTATATTCCAAGACTAAACCAGGAAGAACTAGAAATGATAAACAGATCAATCACAAGCTAGGAAATTGAAACAGTAATTAATCTCCCCCAAAACAAAAGTCCTAGACCTGATGGTTCTACTGGTGAATTCTACCAAACATTCAAAGAAGAATTAATATCCATCCTTCTTAAACTGTTCAAACTCCCATGTACTTTCTATAATATTTTCAAACCAATATTACTCAGATTCCAAAACCAGATAAAGATAGCACCAAAAAAGAAAATTACAGACCTGCATCTGTGATGAATATTTTTGCAAAAATCTTCAACAAAATACTAACAAACTCAATTCAACAACATCTTAAATGAATTGTACACCAGGATCTAATGGGATTTATTCCAGGAATGCAAGAATGCTTCGACATGCACAAATCAATAAATGTGATGTACTACACTAACAGAAAGGGCAAAATTCACATGAGTCTTTCAATAGATGTAGAAAAAGCATTGGACAAGATTCAACATGCCTTTATGTTTAAAAAAAAAAAAAGCCTCCAAAAATCAGCATAAATGGAATATACTTCAACATAATGAAGGCTATCTAGGACAAACCAACAACCAACATTATGCTCAACAGAGAAAAACTGAAAGCTTTTTCTCTAAGATTAGGAACACCTCTTATAAGAGGTTAATATCCAAAGTATTTAACTCAAAAAACTCAACAAAAAATAAGCAATCCAATTTAGTAAATGGGCAGATGAGTTTAATAGACACTTCTCAAAAGTTAACATACAAATGGCCAACAGTTACATGAAAAATTGTTCTAGTTCTCTTGTCATCAGGGAAATGTGAATCAAAAAAACAATGTGATATCCCCTCAAACCTCTAAGAACAGTTATCCAAAAGAAAGGAAACAGTCCTGAAGAGGATGTGGGAAAAGGAAGCACTTTGATACCGCTGGTTAGAGTGTAAAATGGAATCGATGAAAAATTTTCCTTGTGCATTGAAAATAGACTGTCATTGTAGCTTTTCTAGAACTGCATTACAATCAAACTGCAATTTGATTTTCAAAATGGCATCTTCAAGCTTGTTAAACAATTAAGAAGTGATTCAGGAGCAGAGTTTTGTCAAATCACCAGATGTTTTGTTGCAGCATGGTCCTGTACAACTTTGGGCATCTCAGCTATTCTTTTGTTAAAATGGCAGCATCCCACAGATTATATGTCTGTTATCAGAAAACTGGACTTTCCTGGCTAAGTAACAAGACTGCTAAGCTGGCCCAGAGGGACAAAAGGGCGGCCATACCCGGGAAAAAAGGTGGCTGACGTCAGACTGAGGGATTGAAGCCCACACCTGGAATCACAGGACCAATCCCCAGCTGCGATGTATGAAGCCGGTGAAATTTCTGCTTAAGAGAGCGCTTCCCTTTGTTCAGGCGCGACTTCTCCGGCCCCCATTTTGTGGACAGGAGAACCTCGCCAGGGTGCGCAAACCCCAGTAAAGCCTTGGCTATTCGACTGTTTGTCTGATTGCCTTTCTTTCCTAGTGGAGCCCGGAGAAAAAATCTTTCAAAGACAAAGGTCTTTAACCATCGAAACCAAGATAAAAGCTGTCTACATTAGCTTTTGAAATCTCATTTGCTCAGGAACATATGGACAATGGAGATGTATAGACAGTAACTTTTTCAAAAGTAGGAACATTACAGACTCTGAAAATTACAGACACCAGTTTGACCCTGTCCATAAACTATACTGGTCTCTTTATTCTACGTGGCAACAGAGTATATAATGGATTTTGCACTCATGTGGTCAAAAAAATGTGGGCTTGGATAACTGGCTCCCATTGTCATCAGATATTTCACCTCAAATGTCAGCTGAATTGCGAACGGGTTCCTTTGTTCATAATATCATGCCATGTAGATGTGAATGTCAAGAAATTGTGAAGAATCTACTATGACTCCACATTCCTTATTGTGTTAAAGTTCTTCTTCACAAAATTTAGAGACAGAGAATTGGAGAAAGCAATCATAAGTCTCTCCATGGTGTTAGAACAGAAATCCAAACCACTATGAACTTTGCAATCAGATATCTGTGGTGCTTCAGAATCTCGGGACTTAATCTGGACTCTCACTGCTCTGCAAAAGCATTTTGTGCTGGTCATTGGAGAAAAATGCTCCTTCTACCTGTATAGGACAAGTGGTGCCACCAGATCATCTATTTTATTACTCTAAGGAGTGGGAGACCGGTTTAATGGAATGTGGAAATATGTGCTTTGATTTGCTCTGCTCTTTTCATCTTCACTCTAATATTTGTTCTTTCTCTCTTTGTTTTGCAGAATTCTTGTCACTGATGTACTAACCTGATTCTCTTTCTCCACCGTCACCAGCCTCACTACTCATCTGTGTCATTTCCAGAAGTCACAGAGAAGGAAACTAATAGAGATGAGTCATTCCTCCATCCTGCATGGAGTTCCCCCTCCTTTCTCCCCTGAGACCTCAGATTCCCTTTCCATGCCTCAGGACAGGATATAAATTACTGATCGGCCCCAGCTACCTCAGAATTTTCCTCCATGTAAATTCTCCATACATACATTATTATTATTATTAAATCTGATATGGAAGATATGGGAGAACAGTTCATGATCATGGATTGGAAGGATTCACATAATTATAAAGGTCACCATAACCAGGACAATGTACAGATTTAATGAAAAACCCATCTAAATTCTAGGGACCTCTTTCAAGGAAATTAAACAGTGTTGAAGAAGAAATAGAAGAAAATGTAGGCAAAATATTCCACTAATTTATACTCGAATATGACTTGGGGTAGTGATACATATGACAGAAGCAACTTAAATAAAACAATTGGGACTACATCAAACTAAAAAACTTTTGCAAAGTGAAAATAACCACCACTAAAACAAAAAGACAACTCACTTAATGGGGAAGACATTTGCACAATATATATTTGCACAATGTCTGATGACAAGAGTCTAATCTCCAAAAATATATAAAGAGCTTATAAACCTCAACAACAAAAAAGCAAATAAACCACACAAAAATGGGCAGAAGAATTGAATAGACATCTTTCAGGAGAAGACATACAGATGGAGTACAGAAACATGGAAAAATTCTCTACATAACCCACCATCAGGTAAAAGCAAATAAAACCACAATGAGATATAACCTCACACTAGAGAGGATGTCCAACAACAAAAAACTATAAACAACAAGTGCTTAAAAGGATGTAGAGATAGAAAGAACTGTTGGTGGTAATGTAAATTAGTGCAACCTCTTTTAAAAACAATAGGAAGATTTCTCAAAAATATAAAACAAAATGGATCTACAATTTACTCTTGTAATCCATTTTAGGTTATATACTGAGAGAATGCAAAAACACTACTCAGAAAAAATATATGTGCCCCTATGTTTGTAGCAATACAGATTACATTTAACAAGACTGGGGGACAATCTAAATGCCAATCAACAGATAACTGGATAAGGAAGCTACCAGGGGATATGGAAGGAGAGAGGAAGGAGGGAGAGAACAAAGTGATGGTAAAAGGCACTAGAGCTCAGGTGTTGGGCATGGTGTGACATACACACAGACTGTGGTATAATTCAGCATCCTAAAATGTATCTAGAAATGTAAACAAAATAAATAATAAAGCAATTTTCAAAAATGAAAATAAGAAAATCTCAAATAAAAAACTTAATTTTAGAGTACCTTAGGGAAGTAGAAAAAAACTAGTATGGACAATTATATGCCAAAAAGACCTGAGTCAAGCAGCCCTTTGTAGAGACTGAACTCCTCTGAAGCAGGAGTTTCTCCAGAATTTTAGGTACAGTGATGGAGGAAAGGCAGGTTACTCAGGAAGAAGTTCATGGGTATGTGGAGGTGAAAATCAGTCCCGATCACCAGCAGCATCAATAGGTTCCCTACAATGGTCGGAAGGTAAATCACCAAAAAAAGTGAAAAGAGCAGCATCTGGATATATGGTTCAGCAGATAGTCCCAAGAAGATTAACTCAGTGATGGTGCTATGATTTCCTATGGTCATTTTGGAAGATATTTCTATGGAATAAATCAGAAAGAAGAATAGGCATTCATCTACTCTTTGTAGCATTTCAGAGTCTCTAACTCCTCCTTTTTATGTGCCTCTCCTCCTCAGCCTGTTTATCTTTTTAGATTTCTTATCTACTGGCCAGGCCTCCCCCAAACCTTTTCCTCATCCAGTTGTCTCCTGAAGAACTTCTGAACTCTGCGAGTCCATTTGTGCTGTTTTCTATGTGAATTTTCTAACTAAAATGGCTCTGTAGAAATTTAAATAATTTTTCCAACTAGTCCTTGGTTTATTGATTCCATGTCCTTTAACTAACTGGCTCTACTTAGGATGCTGCAAGTATTTTGGTAAATTTTGTATTAGCGCATTTCCAAAGAGGTATTTTTCCTTAGTCAGTCTTTCCCTACCCTTTGCCATCTTCATTGCTACATAATGGTAATACTCTATGTTTATTATATTTATACTTTTTATGTATCTCTGATATTTTTGGTTTTTTGATCCAAGGGACAATTTTGAAAAAATTTTATATGAGCATTTATGTGTGAATTGCAATGGGAATAAGAAAAGGGGTTAAGGTAGCTAAATCTATGTATTAACAGTTTAAAACACTAAGGCTCAAGGAAGAAAAGGGGAGTTCCTTCTCCAAATGTCTGTTCTGGAAAAATGTGTATCTCTTATCTCTAGTGCTTTACTTTTAACCGTCAGACTCTGCTGACTTCAGTTAACAACGCTGCATCTGGGACACTAGGAAAATAGCATCAATGTAGAGGTATGGCACAGCACAGAACAATAAAACGTTTCCCTCCTCCCAGGCTACTCATGCTATATTTACTTGATACGTTAATACTGCCCACTGACACCCCATTCCTTTTGGAGAGAGGTTATCTACAAGTTTGTATGCCTGCTTACTTTTAAAAAGTACTGTAATTCTTTTTCATTAACTATTGAAACAAAAATAATTGAGGCTCAGATTGATATAAAATTCTCAAGGCTCCAGTTTGCAGTGGGATTTGCATCCACTCTCTATGACCTTATCATTAGCACTAATGCTGTTCTACAATGTTGTTTTCACTGTTTCTCATGACTAAAGATAAACTCCTCTTGTTTGTATTTAAGGATTAACCAGTATGTAAGTACTCGCAGATTCCTCTTTTGCATGATCTTGTTTGTGTCATGGTTGTAGGTAGTTTAAAAGTTCCATGGTGGTTCTGGCGTACCTCTGGGCTTCAGAAAAAGGGCAGAAATAGACTTGTTTTGGTTACTTCATTACAATCCTGTTCTCTTCTTTGACTTCAGATACATTTTTTTGACCCTTAGACCCTTACTCAAATCCTACTTGCTCTTTAACCATCACCTTAATTTCTACTCCTCCAGGACATTTCTCTTGATTACTTTCTTCTCTGCAACAAATATGGAAAATAATTATACAATTTCTTTGGTGTCGAATATGTTCTAAGTATTATTAAATACCTCTCCTTTATGTGAGCTCACAGTAAAGATCATTACAAATCTACAAAGACAGCATTATCCCAACCACCGTAACAAGGAAGGTGAAGTTGAAGGTTGCAATATTGTGCTGGTGTTGAGAGTGAAAATGAATTTTTAGGTTTTTCATTCATCCCAGGTCAATGTAGCTACAATATCCGTGCTTTTTACACAGACTGGCTGACATGTGTTTTTCTTAAGCTTATCTGCTTCTCTCCATTCTGCTATTTCATCTCTTTCCCTCTTAAACTTCTTTGTGCCTACACTTAGATATCAGTCTTACTGTCTTTTAGTGGGAGTTGAAGAGTAATTCTTTTTTTCCAATCAAGTTGCCTGTTTCTGGAGTATAGAGATGGTGTCCAATCACCTGTACTATCTCAAATCCTGAACACACAGAAGATTGAGACACGTGTGGTAGTACTCGTTTGTTGAAAGTGAAAAGAATGAAATAAGCAGGATATATTATGTATTCCTTTTCTTAAGAAATATCTTCAGTTCTAATTCCAATTTCAGAAATAAAACTTCAAGGATTCTGGGAAATGATAGGGAAAGGAAGTGTGGGGTTGAAGGAGTCTTTTGTATCTACAAAGTGACTGCAAAAAGCTGGCTCAAGACCTACCTACAGCGTAGTAATTGCAGTAAATAGCGGTTCTTTCCCTCAAAGCAGCTAACATCTACTAGTTTATTTCTGTCCTTATCTGCAGGGTTGTTTTAAATCACCACCTTATTCATTTACATGAAAATTTATATAATTTGTTAATCCATTTATTTAGTCATCGAATCTTTCACTTATTTACTCTTTATTCCATCTAACCATCCAGTCATCGCTCTCATTTCTTCATTTGCTTTTTCATCCATTACTTCTTCAATTCTTTCATTTGCCTAATTATTCAAATACTTGTGTATTAACTTACTATAAGAATTTTTGCTTCAATAGATTGGGAAAACAGCCTCCCACAGTTTTTATTGAACTACTGTATGAATACACTTATTTGTCCTGGTTTTCCAACAATACTTTTCTAACATCCATGGTTAAACTCCTTTCCTCAGGATTGTTTTTCCTATTTAGGGTCTCTTGTAGTTCCATATAGTTCATGTAGTTCCATGTAGTTCATGGTTTTTGTTCTGTTTCTCTGAAGAATGTCTTTGGGATTTTAAGGGGATGGTATTGAATCTGTATATTGCTTTAGGTAAAATGACCACTTTGACTATGTTAATTCCTCCAATCCATGAACATGAAATGTCTTTCCATTTCTTTGTGGCATATTCTAATCCTTTGAACAAAATCTTACAGTTTCAGAGTGTGTCTTTTACTATTTTGGTTAAGTTTATTCCAAGGTATTTCATTCTTTTTGATGCAATCGCAAATAAGATTGTTTTTCTAAGTTCTTTTCTGTATTTCCAGTACTTGTATATAGAAATGCAACAGATTTTGCATATTAATTTGTAGCTATCATTTTAGTATATTTCTAGCAGCTATTTACTAGAGTCTTTGAAGTTCTCTCTATTATCATGTCATCTCCGAATAGTGATGGTTTTACTTCTTCTTTTCTGATTTGGATAAGTTTTACTTCTTTTCCTTGCCTAATTATGCTGACCAGGACTATCGACACAATATTAAATAGTAGTGGTGAGTGGATATCATTGCTTTGTTCTTGATAATAGAGGAAAATCTTCCATTTTCCTTCTATTTAGTATGATGTTGACTGTGGGTTTGTCATGTATAGCTTTTTATGGTGAAGTACATTTCATCCATATCCATTTTAGAGAGTTTTTAATATAAAAGGGTGTTGAATCTTAACAAATGCTTTCTCTGAAGCTACTGAGATGATCCTGTGGTTTTTATTCTTCCTTTTGTTGATGGTGTATCACATTCATTGATTTTTGTATGCTGAGCCATCCTTGCATCCCTGGAATAAATCCCACTTGATCCTGGTATATGATTCATTTAATGAATTGTTGAATTAAGTTTGTTAGCATTTTGCATCAATATTCATTAAAGATATGAGACTATAATTTTCTTTTATGGTGCTATCTTGGAATCAGGGTAATTTGGCATCATCAAAAGTGTTTAGAAGTTTGCCATCTTCAGTTTTTTTAAAAAGTTTGAGAAGCAGTGGTATCAATTCTTCTTTGAATGGTAGAATTCTCCAGTGAAAACATGGGGACCAGTGTTTTTGATTTGGGGGAAATATTTTAAATTTCCTTGCTTATAATTGATTTATATCTTCCTGATATATTCTTAGAATTTTATACATTTCCAAGAATGTGTCCATTTCTCTAGGTTATATACTTTGTTGTCATACATCTGTACATAGTATCCTCTTACGATTCTCTGTGTTTCTGTTGTATCATTTGTGCTTTCTCTTTCATTTTGAATTATTTGTTTTTCCTCACCTCTGTTTTGATTCTGGTTAGTAACATCCATTTTGCTTTAAAAAAAAAAACCTACTCTTGGTTTCACTGATTTTTGAATAGTCTTTTTGATGACTCTTTCATTGATTTCTGCTCTGTTTTATTATTCCTTTCCTCTACTAGATTTTTCTTTTTCTTTTTCTAGTTCCATTAGGTAAACATGAAGGTTTAGGTTTTTATTCATGATTCTTCTTGTTTCCTAGAGTATGTTTGTATTACTATAAAATTCCCTCTTATTGATTCATTTGCTACATCCCATAGTTTCTGATAAGTTGTGTCTTTGTTCTCATTTGACACCAGGAATTTTTCAATTTCACCGTTGATTTTCTCATTCATTCAAAAGTTGTTCAATCACATGTTGTTTATTTTCCACTCATTTGCATGTTTCATCTCCTTCCTCTTTTTGTTGATTTTTTGCCATTGTGATCTAAAAAGATGCTAGATGTTATTTTAATATAATAAATTATTTGAGACTTGATTTGTGTCCCAACATACGATTCTCTGTGTGTGTGTCTCTTGTATATTTGTATGTATATATATATATATATATACATACATATATACACACACATATGTAGGTAATATATAGTATATATACGAATATATGTATATATATTCCATTTCTTCTAATTTGTTGTAATAAACTCTTCTTTATTGATTGATTTTTCTGACTGAATGAAGCCTTTTACTGTGAGGGGGGGGTGTTAAAGTCTCCTACTATTATTGTGTTGCTGTCAATGCCTCCCTTTAGGTTTGTCGTTATTTGTTTGAAATATTTGGGTGTTCTTTTCTTGTTTTCAGGATACAGTATTCTTGGATGGAAGTTTTTATCTTGGATTATTTTAAAAGCATTTTTCTACTCTCTCCTGACATGTAGGGTTTCTTCTGATAATTCTAACGATAGTCTGATGGAAGTACATTTGAATGTGACTTGCTTTATTTCCCTGGTCACTTTCAGAATTCTTTGCCTTGGATTTCTGATAGTTTCACAATTACATGCCTTGGTGTAGGTCCTTTTGCGTTTAGATAACCAGGAGTTTTTTTTGGCTTCATTGACTCACATGTTCATGTATTTCTCCAGTTTGGGAAAGTTTTCAAAAATTATTTCTTTGAATATGTTCTCTGTTTCCTTCTCTATCTTCACCTTTTGGCATACACATTATTTTTATGTTGCCTTTCCTAATGGAGTTGAGAAGCTTTTGGAGTGTTCTTTCATTTTTTTTTTTTGTTACATTTAGTTTCTCTTTTTTCTTCTGCTTCACTCTTTTCTACCTTTCTATTATCCAGATCACCGATACTTTCCACCATTCACCACCAATTACATGTCTTTTGTAAATAAAGTCAGTATTTTGACACTATTCATGTATGTCATATATGCATAAAACATGTAGTCTTCATTCAGAATGATAATGTGTCCTTTTTTTACATCTCAGCCAGTTTTTATTGAAAATTTGACATTCAGTGACAATAACAATCATAATATATATACCATTACAACAAAGTAAATAATAACACACTGATTAATGATGGTTATAAGTTCAAAGAGTGATTAGTCACTGCATCAGAAAACTTTAAATGACCTTTTAAAATTTATTTTTAGTATAGTAATTATTCTACACATTAAAACAATTTTCTATGCATAAGTTCCCCATTTTTTAGATTTCTTAGATATATTTCAACACACCATGCCCTCCACCAAATCACCAAGTGTTCATCCCCATTTTCCAATGTGCTCCACCACCATTTGACTCCACCCACCCATTCTCTTTTGGTAACCTCAGTTCTGTTGCAAATGTTTCGGAGTTGGTTATGTTTCATCTGTTCCTTTGTTTTGTCTATTCACATTCCACCTATTAGTGAGGTCATCTGGTAGCTATCTTTCTCCTTTGACTTATTTCACTTAGCATCATCCCCTCTAGTTCCATCCATGTTGCTTCAAATGACAGGGTTTCATCTTCTCTAAGGGCTGTATAGTATTCCATTGTATATACGTACCACATCTTCTTTATCCACTCAAATGATGTTGAGTACTTAGGTAGTTTCTAGTTCTTATCTATTGTGAATAGAGTTGCAATAAACATGGGGATGCATACACTGTGTGGATGAATGTTTTTGTACTTTTTGGGTGGATGCCCAGAAGTGGAATGAAATTTTCATCTTAGTTTTTTAAGGAATTGCCAAACTGTTCTCCATAGGGTTTGTACCAATTTGCACTCCCACCAACAGTACAAAAGTGGATAACTTATACTTTTTAATTTTGAGATCCAATGAGGTTTAATGGACTTAAATGTTCCTAAATAGTATTTCAAAATAGTTCCATCTGATGCTGAGTTGCTCATGTTATGCCTTTATTTTCTTTCTAATAGTTATAAAATGTCCCTCTTTATGTGATTTCGTCATTATCAATAAGCATTATTTATGTAGCATTCAACATATTTTGGATTTTTGTTTTGTTTTGGAGTTTGGAGTGAAAATATTAATTCAGAAGGAAATTTCCTAGCTGTGTCTCTAAATAATGAAGGACTTTGAATAGGTCATTTAAATTCTCTGAAAGGTGATGTGTGTGTGTGTGTGTGTGTGTGTGTGTGTGTGTGTGTGTGTGTTTGTCTCTTGATGGATACTTAGGTAATTTCCATATCTTGATATTGAAAATAATGTTACAGTAAACATTGGGTACATTTTAATTACAAGATAATGATTTCATTGCTGTTGGATAAATATGAAGAAGTGGAATTTATGGAACACGTAGTAGTTTTGTTAAACCTTCATATGTTTTGCTATATTGACTGTACTAATTTATATTCCCACCAACAGTACAAAATGGTCCCTTTTCTGCACATCCTTCCCAACTCTTATTTTTTGTCTTTTGATAGCTGGCATTGTGCCAGGTATGAGGTGATATCTTGTTGTAGTTTTTATTTGAATTTTCCTAATGACTGGCATCGTCTCATGTACTTTGGCCATCTGTAGGTCTGTTTTTTGAACTTTGTAATCAGATTGTTATTGTCATTATAATTTTGCTCTTGGGTTATATGGATTTTTTGTACATTTTGCATATGATTTACAAGAATTTTCCTCCCATTCAGTAGATTGTCTTTTCATTTTGTTGGTGGTTTTCATTTTATTAATGATATCCTTTGGTGTACAGAAGCTTTTGAGTTTGATAGAGTTCTGCTTGTTTAATTTTGCTTTTACTATTATTGTTTTTGATGTTAGAGTCAACAATTCATCACTAAGATCTATGTCAAGGGGCTTATCACCTATTTTTTCTTCTATGAGGTTTATGGTTTGAGATCATGCATTCAGTTTTTTGAATCATTTTAACTTATTTTTGTGTACAGTATGGTAGTGGTCTAGTTTTATTCCTTTGCATGTGACAATCCAGTTTATCCAACACCATTTGTAGAAGAGATTATTCTCTTTACACTGCATATTCTTTGTTACCTTGGCATAAGATAATTGACTATATATGTGTGGGTTTATTTCTGGGATCTCTGTTATGTTCAACTGATCTGCTTTTATTCCAGTACCTTACTGGCTTGCCTACTACAGCTTTGTAATATAGTTTGACCTCAAGAAGCATGCTTCTGACTTTGTTTTTTTGTCTCAAGATTATTTTGATGCTAGATCTTAAAATATGAGGAAAGCTCTTATTCACATTTTTTAAAAATATTCCAAAGTGAGTGCTCATTTTGCCTCAAAATTCATTCCAAGAGGTAAGGTTGAATAAATTGAGAAAATACAAATACCTTTAAAAAGCTGTTAATTGCCTTTTGTAGCACTACTGCATAGTATGAGAGTGCTGAGACTCATCAGATGAGCATATGTGTAATTGGAAAGTCTGAAGAGTAGGTGTTTCTTATTTTTAAAATTCACTTAGTCGTTAAAATATTCAGCTAATTCTGTGTTTATGAACAATTCATGTGTATATAGGAAGGTAGTTTTCCAGTGAACTATAATCACTTTACAGCAATTTTTAAATGAGAAACAAATCCACAACAGAAAAATTCTACCCTACCTGCTCTTAAAGTATACCAGGCAATGTTACATCAGCAAAATGGAAGAGTAGAAAGTTTCTACTCTCTTTCTCCCCTCTTCACTGAATATCAATTGTAATAATCACCCATGAACAAGAGTGCCTTTGCAGATGTCTGAAAAAACAGTATAAAAGTTCCAACACACCAATGGAACAAAAAAGAACTGATACTGGTGAGAAGATAAGGTGAGCAGTTGCACTTTACCCATGCCATCCCTCCCCAAGATGGCACAGTATCATGAGAGACCTTTTCAACTTATCAGTTCTATCATGGAGGAAAAAAAAACATGTAAATGAGTACCTGACTTCCTCAGGTTGTGGGGCACTAACAAAGAGATTCTTTTCCTTCTTGACCTATCCAGAACTCTAAGATGTGTTAAATGATTTGGGGTTCAGGGTTCTTGCAGAGCAGTTTGTCTCAGAGGTTATCAAAGAGACAAGATCTCACAACTTCATAGGCTCTATCAAGAGGGTAGGTATAAACCACTGGTGACACCTCACCTATGACTACTCCTCAACTGGTCCACAGAACTCCCACCCCAACACTATAGGTACTTCACCCACATACCTTACCACTTCTGTAACTGACAGCCTGTATGGCCCCCAATGGTAGAAAATAGTAGTCTTTGCAAACATTTAGTGAGAACATAGAAATATGACATAACTCTATAGCATTAAAAGAGCACTAATGAGAGTATTAGCACCATCCTAGAGAAAGTAAACAGGAAGTTATCATTATCCAACCTGGGTTTTCAGTATAGAGAACAGACATACAATCTTACAGATTTCCCCATGCAGAGCACAAGAAGCATGGAACTGGTGTGGCCATAGAAAAGATCTTAGAAAGCCTCAGAATACCTACTAGGACTGATAGAATGAATTCTACCCCAAAGTAAGTCTATAAAGAACAGAAGAGGTGATGCCTACTTCATATGAAGACAGAAGCACAAATCTCCAAGGAACATGAAAAATCAAGAAAACATGTCAGTCCTAAAGGAACACAATAATTTTTCAGTCATCAATCCCAAAGAAATGAAAATCTATGATTTGTCAGATAAACAATTCAAAGTTATTTTAAGAAAGTTCAGTGAGCTACAAAATAACACATAAAGGCTATTCAACTAAATAAGGAAAACAATACATGAAAAAGCAAGAAGTTTCACTGAGAGATGGAAGTTATTTTAATTTAACAAATTCCAGAGCTAAAGAATGCAAAGAATGAAATTTGAAATTCAGTAGAGACATAAGCAACTGACTTGACCAAGCAAAGGAAAGCATCCGTGGTGTTGAAGTTAATTCCTTTGAAGTCATTCAGATAAAGGAGAACAAAATAAAAGAACGAAAAGACTGAATAAATCTATGTGAACTATTATATACCATCGAGAAATGCAAATGGCACATCATTGCAGTCAAAATGCAGAACTGAGGGAGAGGGGGACAGAAAACATTAAAACAAATGACTGATATTTTCCCCAGCATGGAGAAATATTCAAGTTTACGAAGATCGAATATTCTAAAAAATTATTCAACCCCCACAGATCTCCAACAAACATTATAGTAAAACCATCTTAAATTAAAACAGAATTTTAAAAGCAGAAAGAAAAAATAAATTATCATGTACAAGGGAAACCCCATGAGGCTATCAGCAACTTTCTCAGGAAAAAAATCATACAGTCCAGGTAAGAACTGGAATATATATTCAGAGTATAAAAGAAAAAAAGCCACCAACAGAGTACTTTCTCAGCAAACAAAATAAAAGACAAGTAACACTTGATCATCTCATTAGATGAAGAAAAAATATTTGACCAGATTCAACATCTAGTTATGACCACAACATAATAATAACTACATATGACAAAACCATAGCTAATCTCATAATCATCATCTTGGAAGTTTTTCCTCTAAGG
>RJWH01010686.1:0-15579 GCA_004363575.1 Solenodon paradoxus
TGTGCAAAGGGACTGTGTGTGAGGATTAGTGAGAGGAAATGAAAATTGGGGATGGCCCTCAGGGGAACTGACTGCAGATGATGTCAGAGAGGAGGCTGCCTCCTGGAGAGTAAGGGACCAAATAAAGGGCTGCAAAACTAGGGAGGACAGGGAGGTGTGGGGAGGTGGGGCTATCCCCACTGTCCTCAGCAGTTAGGCAGGCAGCCATCTTCAGAACCCAGGGCTCAGTCAGTCCACCTGGCCCTATGACCCCTAGCTACTGCCTACTAGCTCTCCTGGGGCCTTGGATGTTGAGGGGCACATTCCTATTGAGGGCCTCCAAGGACCTCCAAGGTGGGAGGGCAATGAGGAGGGAATCATCAAGACAGAGTTTACCTGATTTGCTCTTCTAAACATGTTCAGCATAAATTCTCTGAGCCACCTTGCAAGGTGGATTTTATTGTGCCCATTTTGCAAACGAGGAGGTGGAGGCTTGTAAGTTACCAGGACAGTATCTGAACCTCATTCTATTCAATTCCAAAGTAAAGGCTTTCCTCATCCCACCCACAGCCAGCCAGGGATAGTAGCTGAGGGTCAGGTATAAGTTATTCATCAGTTCCCAAACAGAGAATATTCTGTTTTGGAATGGTTAACTCCATTTTCCAGATGAAGAAAGCTGAGGCCACACACAGCTAATAGGTGGCACAGTTGTTAATGGTGGCTGTAAAATGGGACAAGGAGTGGGAAGTGTTGTGAGAGAAAGAAAGAGAAAATGCATGCATGTATGCATGCATGTGTGTGCATGCATGTGTGTGCGTGTTTGTGTGTGTTGAGCAGGGGGCACCCATGCCAGCTGGGCAGAGGATCAGAGCCGAAAGTGGCTTTGGTGTGGGTGGGGCTGGGTGGTTTGTACATGGGCCTGGTGGTGTAGCTAGAAGGATGCGCCATGGAGAAGGGTAGGCTCCATTTATCAAGAGTCTTCTGAGTTCAAAAATAACTCTTTTCTTTTTCAGGGAGGCCATCTCTCCAAGACTGCTACTACCTGCTTTCCTGCCCCTCCATGGGGGCTCTTCCTGCTCCTAGCTCCCAGCTGGAGCCCCCAGCCCTGCTCCCTAATTCCAGCAGGGCAGGCAGCGTGCCCGCATGCCCAATTGATTCTCCCAGCACACACAGGTAATTCATCTCAGCTTCCCTTCCAAGTCCCCACCCCCAGATGCGCTGCCTTCCCAGCAGCCAGAGGCCAACTCACCCCACCCATATCACCGGCCAGCTGCAGCCCCTCATTTCCCTGGGAGAGAGAACTAATAAAGGACAGTCTTAGCCATGGGCACCCCCCCCCCCCATTCTTTCTTGCCACAGCCGCCCCATAAAACTGAGGGAAAAGATATAAAGGAGCAAGTGTGAGTGGAGATACAATTTGCCTCCAAGGAGGGGAGTGGAGAGGTGGGGGTGTGTGGCTAGGGCTGGGACAAGAGTAGGCCCCGATTGGGGTCCAAGCAGAGATGGAAGTCCCACATTGGCCCCTGCAACAGCTCCTAAGGAAGGGTCTGAAACCGAGAGTGGCAAATACGCAAAGATAACCTGGTGTGGGCACTTGGGATGGGGAGCCCTGAGGACCTCCTTTCTGCTTCTCCTTCCCTTTTCTGTGCCCTCCCAGAGCCCAGCAGGAATCAGGAGCCTTAGCCTCCAAGTCACATTCCATATGGACTCAGAGTGACCTTGGTCTGCTCCTTGACTGTTCTCTCCAGGTCTCAGTCGCCACAGCTTTGGAATGGGCTCTGCTAGACACCCTGCAAAGACATGAGTTAAGACAGGATGTGCTGTTGTCTGTGCTCTGGGGGAACTCGTGGTTCCTCACCTCTCTGGCCTGGAAGAGACCCCAGGAGAATATGGGATCTTACAGAGTGATGTGCCAGGGGCTCTTGGAGGGCAGAGTCTGAACTCAGCAGGAGATACGCCCTCTCTTGTTCTGCCTAGAAGAAGAAGGTGAAAATCTTAGGTCATGACACCCTTCTTTCCCACTTGGGGGACTCCTGGTAGAACATTCATTGATTTATTCAGCTCATCAATTTTTTATTGAGTGATTGTTACTCACCAGCCTGTTTATGTACTCGGGATGGAGCAGCACATAAAATACAATAATCCCTGGCCTCATGGAGCTGACACTTCAGTGTAGAGAGAGACAATAAGCAGGTAACTGCTTTTCTACACACCAGATTTTGAGGGTGGGGCAGGAGACAAGGCCAGGGCTGCTTGGGCCATGCTCAGACCTCTCCTCTTTGGCATCACTCTCAGAGAGGCACCCTGTGTGCTTCTCCCCCAGAAGTGCAATGCGGCGCTAGGCCAGGTTCAGAATAGAAGGGTAGGGTACCATGACCAAGCCCTTGTGTCTGGGTCCTGAAATGGGAATACCCTCCTACTTTATGGACTTTGCCTGCTTGCAATGTGCCTGAGGTCCACCCTGTGAGTGTGGCTAGAGCCAATCTTGGTGTAGACACCAGCCTTCCCTCTAGCAGAGGGTGGGGCTTCTGGGTTCCTCGCTGCCTAGGTGGGAAGGAAGGAGAGGAAGAACTCTGAATCTGGGGTTGGACAGCTAGGCTCTAATCCTCGCTTTGTCATCTACTCCTAGCAAACAGTGGGTATGAAGTTAATCACCACTTACCTTGGTTATTAGGAAGGTAGCAAATGTGACAACATCAGAGGGATCTCTTTGAAAACAACAAAGCTCTTGCCAGATAGTATAATTTTTTCATGTCTGTCTTTGCACTTTCCTGGGTTCTTGATCAAAGCAGGACCTCAGTGCTTGTTGGCAAAGTATTTGCAGTAAAGAGCTTCTTTGTACAGCACTCCTGTGGTTCTGGGAGCAGAGTTGAGGTGGGACAATCCAAGGGGTTTGATCTTTGCTTAGCAGTTTTTACCCTTGCCCTAGATCTGTCATTATTTGGCTGCTCTGGGCTAAGTCCTTTGACCTCTTAGAACTCAGGGTTCTTGTCAACGAAGCTGGCAGGAGAATCTTCTGCCCTGCCTCCCTAAGAGGTTTCTCGTGAGGGCCAACCACAGAAGCCAAATACTTGGCCACTTGTAACATAGAGCAGATAGCACCCAGACCCAGGCCCACATGGTCCACGTGTCCCACTGGGTGCCAGACCTATTCCTCCCTCTAGCAGCCCCAAAGTTTCATTGGGATGGTTATTCCCAGGGTCTGAGTCAGGAAAGACCTTACATGGGGAGAGGGGGCTTTCCCAATCAGAGCCAGGCCTAATGCTGCGGCCTTACCCTATCTCCAGTCACCCAGCCCCCAGCATGAGTATGGTCCTATAAAAGTGTCACCCGAGCCTGTTCCAGATGCCCCTGCTCAATCCAGGGAAGGGTGAGGTGATGTCATCCTCAACCTTCACAGATGATGGACATACACCGCCCCCCCATCTTCCACGCAGGGTATATGATCTGGAAACCAAGAGACAGGAATCCCTAACAACTGAGAGAGACAGGCAGGGTGTGAGAAAGAAGTGGAGTGAACAATGTGGAGAGGAGAGACTGCCAGACAGAGAACACAGCACTGGGGTCAGGCAGCATGTGTGGGAAAGACAGACACAGGTAGAATGAACAGTAGATGGGCTTAGAGACAGATTTGGGAGACACTGCTAAGTATGACAGACAAACAAAGGGGCTGGGTGTGAGTGCTGCTGTAAACCAGAGGCAGAAAGTAACTCCGACAGTTTTCCTTCTACTGCCCGCCCCCCACCCCCCAACCCCCGCCAAGGTGTGGGGTATGGGAGGATAGTGCAGGATTTGGGGGAGCCACTTGGGCTGGGAAGGATCCAGACCCTGGGTGTCGTAAGGTGAACTTCTCAGACTTTCTGACTGCCCCCACTGCCACCAGGAGAAACCCCTGCGACTTCAGAGGGAGGCTAGACCCGTGCCAGAGGAGAGTGTCCTAGGGGTAGGGTGGGGAGGACAAAGGCTGCCTGGCTGAGGAAAAGGCCCTGACTGGGGCTCTGGATATAGCGCTCTCTGCATCTACCCCACTTGGCTTCGAACACGCAGGATTGGGCCTTTCCTCTTTGGAGTGGTCTCAGTAGGCTTTTCTGTATAATCGGTGTGTCTCGGGAAGGTTGGGTGGGTGGGGAAGTTGAATCTAATCATTTCCTCTGGCTCTAATGTTCTAGGATTCATCTCAAAGAAGGCAGGAGAAAGTGTGATTCTTCAACCTACAGGAACCCACGGTTCCAGAATGTTTCAGTCTGCAAATGGTTATTATTTCCATAGAGAAAGCTAAGAAGTTAGGTTCTTAGTCTCTAAAGGGCAACAAGATGGGGCATCTGAGAAGGGATTTAGAGCTGAGCACAAGACCGTAGCCTGGCTTCCACTGGGGGTGGGAGAACTGAGCTGGCCTGCAGGAGGGGGAGTGACCAGGGGCATTGCAGAGGCCCCTGCCAGCCTGCTATGGGTGTTTTGAGGGTTTTGGGGTAAGGGTTGGGTACCCCCAGGGATATACTGCCTCCAGACCAGCTGGGAGCCTGGCCACCATGACACACAGCTATGGTCTCTGCACTGTGAGCTCTGTCCACAAGGTAAAAGAAGATGGCTGGGGCTTGCATTGATTCCCAGGAATAAGCCAGCTGGGGAGGGGCTCACAGAGCCCTGTTGTCCTGCTTTACTGTAGGAGTGGGGCCCTAAAGAGATTACACAGCCTCTGCCTGAGCACCCGGTACCTGGCATGTGGCACAAAGATGACAAAGGGTCCGCCTGGCTGATGGGTTGGGGGAGAATCCAGGATCCCCCTGCAGGCCCTTTGTAACATGCTCTACACTTCCCCTTGCCATCCCTGGCCTGCCCTCCACTCCCACAATATGCTGCTCAGATCCTCAGGCAGGGGCTGCTATGGTCCAGTAAGCGGGCCCCGCTGGGGCCTGGGGGAGGGAAGGAAAACTGTGTTCAGCACAGGAGTTTCACCATGTGTGATAAATTGAGGCCACAAAGAGGTCCCAGCCACATCCTCCCCTTTCTCTTCATTTTCTAGGAGCAAGATTTCCTGGTGTGGACTGAGGGCCACACTCGAAGCACGCTTGCTTCATGGTGGCTTTTACTGGGGATAAGGATGCCAGTCTCTCCACCTTTCTTCTTCATCTCCCTTGAGCGACCAAAAGAAAAGATAAGTTGGCTCAATGGCAAAGACAAAGAAATGTGATATCATCACACTTATCCCAGAGGTGAGGCCTTTCAGACTAGGAGAGTCTGGGTGACTTGTCCACAGTCACAAGGCTGGCGGAGACATAGCCCTGATTGATCCCCTGTGAGGCAGTCTCCCACACTTTTGCCGATTTTCTTGGTTGCCTGGTTTCTTTTCATCTTTCTCAATTTAGGAGGTCGGGGCTATAAAAATAACACATACTCATTGTAGAAAACTTAAATTTTAAAAGTCACAGAAAAGAATTGTCAAGAAAAGATCACCTATAATGCCACTGCTCAGGAAAAACCATCACTAACTTTTTGGTATTGCTCTAGTGGTTATTATGTCTCTGCAGGCACACACACATGCATGCACATACACAATCCTTTTTACACAAGACTTCACACTATCCAGTCTTATTTTTCAAGCGGTGATAAAAACGCGTAACATGAAATCTACTCTCTTAACGAAAATGTCGCTGTACAGTGTCATTAACTATGGCACAATGTTGTCCAGCAGATCTCGAGAATTTTTCCATCGTGACTGACTAAAACTCTACACTCGTTGAACAGCAATTTCCCTAGTCCCCCTCCTCCAGGCCCTGGTAACCTCCATTTTACTTTCTGTTTCTAAGAGTTTGACAACTTTAGCAGCCTCATATAAGTGGAAGAGCAGTATTTGTCTTTCTGTGACTGACATTTCATTTAGCTTTCCGTATTTCAAATGTATTCATGTCGTACATGTTAGGATTTCCTTCTTTTTTAAGGCTGAATAATATTCCATGTGTATTTCCTCTTATCTCTTAATGGGCACACGTTGTTTCTGCCTCTCAGCTGTTGTGAACAGAGCTTTTTATGAATCAAGATCCTGATTTCAACTCTTTGGAATAAATACCCAGAAGTGGGATTAGTGGATCATATGGTAGTTTATTTTTAATTGCTTAGGAACCTCCTGGTTGTTTTCCATAGTAGCTGTACCATTTCATATTCTTATCCGCAATATACAAGGGTGCCAATGTCTACACAAGTATTGTTCTTTCCTGTTGTTTTTGTTGTTGATCGAATACTAATCCCAGCAGATGTGAGGTGGTATCTCATCGGGATTTTGCTTTGCATTTCCCTGATGCGGAGTGATGCCAAACACCTTATCATGTACCGCCTGACTGTCTACATGTCTTCTTTTGGCCATTATGTTGTGTGACCTGAGTTTCATGTATCATGGAAGCATAAGCTTTTCTTGTTAACTATTCTTTGCCCCTTATTTCATCCTAAAGACAGGGGCCTGAGGTAGGAGAACCCCTAGGTCCTTCAAGGCTTTTTTCAGTGGCTGGTGCACTGGCGGATCCCAACCTGGTGGGAATAAATCCAGAAGAGGACCAAGTGTAATAATGGCTAAGATTGTAAACTTTGGTGGCTCACAACTCTAGGGTCGCATCCAGATTTTGGCCATTTCCAGGCTGCTTGGCTTTGAGCCACCTCCTTTCAAGTTCCTTTCAAGCCCTGGCATCCCTATCTACAAAATGGGGATAATGGTAGAATCTTTTCTGTAATCCTTTTGTGTGGTGTCAGGGAGCAGGCCAGGACTCAGGAAGCTTGCCAGGAGTTAAGCTGCAGGAAGTCCCCTATGAATTTCAGCTGTTATTGTTATGCAAATGTCCTGAGTGAGTTCCTTCCCCTCTCTCTGACCTCAGTTTCTCCACCTGTACTGTGGGAGGTTGTACTAGATGTCCTTTCCTCTTCTAGTTGTCTTGAAGTCTCTGTGAATAGTGGTGGACAGTAGCTATTAGCTGTGGAGGAGCTGAGAACACCTCCTATGACATCCTTGTCTTTGTGCTTCTCAGCCCCATCCTCCAGCAGACCCATCTTCCCTGAGGCTGAGGCCCAGATACACTCTCAGGTGGCCTGGCTTGGTGGGACTTCTGGTCAGAGCAGGGCTAGGCTGGGCTGTACTGTAACAGAGAGCCCTGCTATGGCCTGGGTTACATCCATCAACGCCCTGGAGAAGGTGAGCATTTGACTTTGGCACCTGTTGGAAGACTTGCAGAGTTGGGGAGGTCCGTCTTCCAGAGACTGGGATTGGGTAGAACGGGACTCACCTTGTTCTGGCTCAGATCGAGCTACACAATTTCTACCTTATAAAGGGAGAGAGAACATCTAATACAATTTTCCTGCCAGTCCTTGAGACTAGCTCTCTTCCAACTTACATTAGGAACTCAACTATGGGAGGACCCTCAGAGAATATGGAATCCATTTCTTCCCATGGTACAAATGGAGACACTGGTGCCAGAAGGAGAGAATGGATTAGTCCACACTGTCCACTTCTTCCATGTTCTTAATAGGATGCAAAAGTTAGTTCTGGTCTAAGTTCTCTGGAGATTTTGAGTGAGCAGAACCAGAGGACACGTCAGATATGGGTTAAGTCAGATGACGAACTCTCTGGCACAACCCTAAGCCCCTTGAATCTTAGAGTGTCAGAGCAGAAAGGAAACATTCTAAGCCAAATGTTGGCAAGTGATGCTTTGCCACATAAACTGCATAGCTAGAGGCTTAGGTGGGGAGTCTAACCTCTGTGCCCTCATATAACAGCACCCTCAGATATACCTGCAAAGACAATTGGAGCTGAAGGAGTGGCTGACTTGAGGCCCATGAGGAGGTACCGTTTGGCCATATTGGTGTCCCTGCAAAGGCCACACAGTGCCATTCAAATTAGTCCCATGTCCCTGCCAAAAGGGAAGCTCTTAAGGGACCCCAGCTTACAGTTTCTTTAGCATCTCTACCCGCCCCCTGCATTCGTTGCATGCAAAGCTCAGTTCTGTGCTGGCTAAGTCTCTGCTGACCAAGGGGTGCTACTGCACACGGAGGCCAAGGGCAGAGAAGGTGGAAGAGCCATCCCCCCAGACCCTGATAGCTGTGTGCTGACACTGAAGGAGCTCTAGTCTCAGCAGCCGTGACCTGGGGCCTCTCCTAGGCAGCCCCTATGCACCCAGCAGCATCCAAGAGGGCTGCGCCATAGTCCTTAGGCCACAGGATGCACAAGAAGGCGAGAGGTAAGTCCATCCAGCCATTGCTCTTGGGGCCCACGGCTTCTTCTGAAGACCGGACAGGTAGTGTCAAGAACTGCTAACACTGAAAGTCAGGGATGTTGAGATGTCACACACCTGGTCAAGAAGCTTTCATTTCTTACACAACTTTCAGTTGCTGTTTTTGATAATTCCTTCTTAGAAGTCGAGTGACTGACTCCAGAGTGCCAAGCCTCAAGCTAGATGCTTCTCTCACATGACATGATTTTATTTAATTTTGAAACTACTCCAAGAGGCAGGTGTGGTTGTCCCCATTTGCTGCTCCCTTAGATGCCTGCAATGAACAAGTGGTGGAAAAGGAGCGGAGCCCAGCTACACTGGCATCCTCCCAGAACAGGTATCTTTCCCCCATGGCGTCCATGAGCCTCTCTTAGAAAGATTCAGGGGTGTTGGAGATGGACATGGAAAAAAGAGAACAGAGAAGTTGAGCCCTTGTCTGGGGCCCCGGAGCACCCAGAAGCTGTCCTTGAATGCCCCCTCTCCAGTCTCCTCCTGAGCTCTGAGAACCAGCAAGGAGCATGGAGGAAGGGGCTGAAGACAGAAGCAGGGATGGAAGAAGCAGAAAGCTGCCCCCAGCTCCAGGAACTCCCTGCTTGGCCCCCTGCCAGTGGGGCAGCTCCAGAGAGATCTTCTGGGAATAGAGAGAAATTCATTAGCGGATGTGCAAGTCCCAAACCGATTAGCGATTTATACTCTGGGCTCAAGCGGCAGGTGGCTTAGGTTTATTATCTGACTTAGCCCAAAGGTCACCCAGTTCCATCCCTCCCTCCTTTCTCTCCTTCCTGTGATCCTCGGGCTCACTCAGCTTAACTTGTCCTAGGCCCTTCCTTTAGCAGACACAAGTGAGGCCAGCTCTCTGGAGGGAATATGTGGTGACAGTGCTGGGGAACAGTGGTATCAGGGTGCTGGGATGATTACCTCCTGAACATTGGGAGGTTTTCTAATCTGAGCTTTGTTCATTGCTGGACTAAAGAGGTCTTCATTTTCACAAGTAGGCAGGGAAAGAGGAAAGAGAGTGGGGTATTGCAGCAGGAAGGATGGAGAATAGTTATCAAGGGGAACTTCAAGAGTGTTTGAGCTTTCCTAGGCTGGAATAAATGCACTGCCTGGCTGTGAAAATAAAGGGACTGGGATGGAAATGTCATGGGCTGGGCCTGTAACCAATGGGAACTGCCCTGCAGGAGGAGAGGCCACTTAAAAGTGTTATTGAACCTCCAGGACTTTTAAAGCAGAGCACAAGGTAACTATGAACACCCCTTAAAGCTATATTGAAAGTTCCCAAGGGAGCAGCTCTGTGTCTTTCTCACTCCCCTCTGCCTTGGGATGGAGACAGTGGCTCCTCCAGTTCCCCATCCCCCATCCCCTCCCCCACCCTGCACTGGTGTCAAAGGTCATGGCCACCATCCCCTTCTAGTTCCTCAAGCCTAGCCTCATCTTGGGCTCTGAGCCAAGGGGCCAATATTGATTTCTGAACTTCTTTGTAGCTAAGACAGAGGGTCAGTCTGGGTCAGTCTCTCTACCTTGACTGGATTCTATCCCTCTCCTGCCCCCTGCACCCCATTTGACTTCTGGTGGCCTTGAGCTCCCCTATTTCTAATCAAAAGCATCAGCCCTGGACTGGGAACACTTCTAGGTGCCATTAGCTCCAGATGAATAGACAGGAAATTAGGTGAATTTTCTCCCTTCTCTCGTGGGAGCCCCCTGCCCCTCAATGCTGAGCTCTAGTCTGAAGAGTCTAAGTGGAAAAATCAGACAGTCAGCTCTTGCCCCACACTGAATGTTGCTTCCCCATATCCCATTGGGCTTCCAGTTCTCCCAGGACAAAAGAGTCTCTGGAGAGACCACCTGGATTGCTCCTTCTGTGGTATGCTCCTTCCGGAAGTTCTTCCTGGGGTCTGACCTTAAGCCTTCCTGCTGTAACTAGCTTTCTTTTCCTTGTTCTGTTCAGAGAGCCTTGAGGGGATACTTTCTTATTTAAGATCACACTGTGATCTTAAATCCACTGGACCAGGAAGAGGTTCAGAATCCACTGGAGTGGAAGTTGATTTGACTGGTCCCTCCTTCCTGGCTGCCATTGAGGGTCCTGCTCCAGTCCCATGAAACAAGCCAACTTGGGGTGATAGGCACAGACTCTGTGCAGCTTCTTTCTAACTGTGTGACCTTGAATGAAGCCAGTCAGGAAGCCCAGGTCATTTACCTCCTTATTCAGGTTCTTGTCACTCACAGTCTCTCCTGGTACCATTAGATTGCTGTGAGTCAATTATTCAGTCCAGGACCATGTGCCCATCCCAGAGTGAAGCACTGCTAGTGGTGGGGACAGCACTGACAGGAATGTGACCATGTGGCCAGGTTACCAGCTAGCACCCTTCCCAGCCTCACCTTCTCTATAAACAACCTGGCATGGGGCTGGGGGCTAGGAGTGCTTCTAACGCAACTGATATGAGTAATTAAAATCTCTCCTCTTCCCCTGACAGATGACTTCCAAGGTCCGTTCCAGCCCTATGATTCTATGATTCCAGCTGAGGGTATTCAATTAACCCTTGTCATGCTTGGTTGGGCTTTGTGGGCTGTGGATTGGGAAGAGGTGGGGTGCAAACTCCAGGGTGCTCCACCCCTTCTCCTCCTCCCTCTTCCTCCATCCTCCCTCTCCATTCCCTGCTGCCGCCTCCCTGTACCAGGGTGGTACTTAGCAAGCCTAGACCCTGGAGTCAGAATGTCAGAGTAAATGGCAGGATTACTGGTATACCCAGCTTTGGGCACGGCCTCCTGCCTCTCTCCAGCCTGGGCCTGAGGGTGAACAGCACATTAGCTATGGTTTTACATAGTTTCTGTGGGGCCCTTGGCCCAGGCCCAGGCCCAGGCAGAATATGTTCCCAAAAGCAATCTTTGAAGGGCCTGGCTGAGGTAGGCAGAGGTTGGGGCTTTGGAAACAAGATCATGGGCCAGTAAAGGGGCTAGTCAGAAGCCTGTTCCCCCACCCCTACCCCGCCCCACCCATTTACCCAATGCTAATGCAAAGCAGCTTCCTCCTGGTGCCATATTCTCTGTGTTCTCTAAGGGCATGAGATTCGGATGAGGTTTGGACTCCACTCAGGATGGTAGTGGAATTATAGATGTGGCAATTGTCAGAGTTGATGTGGGCCTGAGAAACTGCAATTGTCAGAGTTGATGTGGGCCTGAGAAACTGCCATAAACAGGCACCTTAAGGGCCATTTAAGACCTTTGATGTATTTTCTTTGGCTCATCCAGTGCCTACATTAAGAAGAGATTAACTGCCATCATTTAAAATACAGGAGATTTTTTTCATAAAAATCCAGATTTATAACTTCTAAAATATTCAAAGATCTAGTAGCACTGGGCTCACATTCTCGCCAGGCAAAAGTCAACTGTGACTGAGTAGTGACTGTCCACTTTGCCAGGTTCTCCTTGGTGCCCACCTGCCTGGGTGGACCCTTCGTGGGGGCAAATGGGAAAATGGAGGCCCAGAGAAAGGACATTTGATCAAGCTTATTCAGCGAAAGTAATGGACTGAGCCAAAGTTGGAACGGAGGCCTTTTGTCCATTCTACTGTACCCTCCATCCCAGAACTCTGCAGAGGCCACAGGCCCCTCTGTCACAGCCATTCTTTGGATTCCCAAGGTCTGGTAGTCTCAGTGGCTAGGCTTTGTCTGGTCGCTTTCCTGCACAGCCCGTTAAGCCGCTGGGCCTCAGCCTGGCCCAGGCCCCCTTCGGGGGAGAGCAAAGGTGCTGCGGGGCCTCTGTTGCTGGCCCCATCTCCCGTCAGCTCTGAACAAGAATCTCATTAAGTGTAGGGGGAGGTCGCCGCCAGGCCTGGGGCGCCCTGACCACAGAGCTGGCTTCCTTCTGCAAACAGCCCCGGCTGGGTCTGAGCCTTCATGTATGTGCTTGAAAAGGGCACCACGGAGGCCAGTATCCAGCCCATTCCTCAGTCTAGCATGCTGCCTTTTGCTTCCTCCCTCACCAGGTCCTCTGCCTCATCTCTGTTTCTGTCTCCCCACTGCTCCTCTTGCTCCTCTGTCCTTTATTTTTCTTGACGTTCCGCTCCTTTTTCTTTTCTCTCTTAGTCTGACTCTGTTTCTGTCTCTTCCTGTCTTGGCTTTGTGTTCATCTCTTGCACAGTTCCCCTTCTTCAAGGTCTGATCTCTCATCTCAGACCTGGAGTCCTACCGCCTGCTTCCTTCAGTCTCCATCTGCTGCATCACCATCATGCTGTCCCAGAGGGATGCCCTCTCAGTCTCTATCTCTCACCCTCCATTTCCATCCTTCACTATGTCTCTTGGTCCCAGTCTCTCCAGCCCTTCCTCTCCATCGGGCCTTCCTCACTCAGGGCCTCCACATCACCATAGCTCTCCCTCACTCTGGCTCTCTGGCCTGCTCTGAGTCTGTGTTTCAGAGGCTGCCACAAGGCACATCTGAGGAGGTTTGCTGTACTGGATAAACATGGCCCCAGCAGCAGGACGTGAGGAATTCTGCTGACGGCGCTTTCCTCGGGGGCTAAGGAGGGGCAGTGTGAGCCAGCGGCCAGGGGCCCCAAGGAGATGCCAGTGTCCTTTCCATGCCCTTGTCCCTGCCTTCTGAGCCTCTCAGCCAGCTCAAGAGTATCTCCCCACCTGGGAAGAAGGAACATGCCCCATGGGGCTGCTCACAGGACCTAGATCACTCGCCAATTCCTCCCCTCACCCATCCACACACACTCCACACACACTTCCCTCCAGTATCTAAGGCTTGGAGCCAACTAAATGGAATTCAGTCCTGTGTTTCTCCTGGTCTGGCCTAGCCTGCGTAGACCTCAAGAGCAGGGGCTCTGGGAAGAAGTCTTTAAAGCAACATTTGAGGTCATTGCAGCTATCCCTCTGCTCTCAGATAATATCCTGTCCTTTGCAATCTTTCTGTATTTAAAAGCCTTACCCTCAGAGGAAATGTTTGTTAATCTACTCCTCACAGTTCTGAGGCCTTATCCTACTGTCTTTCAGAGGGTTCCTAAGTCAAGATGAAATCCTCTACTGAGACTTAGAGTGTAGACGTGACTCTGTTGTATATGGTGTATGGACCATGCGGGTGGGACTGTGGGTCGGGGCGGGTGCCTAGACACAGTGGAGAAGGTAAGATTGATTTGGGAGTCAGGGTTTGACCTGAGCAGGTGCTGAGACAGGCTGCAGGGAACTCAGAGAAGAGGCTAATTCAAGAGTCTAAGTGAAAGGTGGAGGGGTTCCGTGACAGAAATGCCATGGGGAGAAGGCACCAAAGTATATGGGAAGCTGTGGACACAAAGGCTGAGGAAGGGGATGTAGAAAAGGCAGTCAGTGACAGAAACCCGGGAGGCTTCCTGATCAAGAAATGGGGGCATATTTGGGGGAAGAAACGTTCAGACTGAGGAACATGAAGCGCTATGGAGTTATGTGGAAAAGCAAGCTTTTTAGTGGTAGACGGTGGGGCCTGCTTCTAGGAACATTCATCTAACACCTGCTCATAGGGTGACCAACTCATCTTCGTTTGCTCGGAACTGTCTGGATTTGAGCACTTGAAGTCCTACAGCCCGAGAAACTCCAGTCCCAGCATGCTTAGTCACCTTACTTTCCCTGCCCACCATGCACGCACCCCCACCCACCTACCAGGCAGTGTGCACAGGACAGCTTCAGTCAGTCTCACAACTCTGGGGGTTGAATATTATTAGCCCCATTTTACAGATAAGAAATGAGAAGCTGAGAAAATTTAAATAATATGCTTTAATGCCATACAGTGAGTGGCAGGTTTGAAGCCAAGGCTGCTGTTTCACTATATTGAGTTGTTTTATCCACAACTCAGAGACTTTCAGGAACGAACTTAGTAACCCTCCCCTATCCGCCTTCCACATTCCAACTCCAACAGAGTCTCGAAGTCCTGACATAAGACAGTGTCATTTGGGCCTACAGCCTGAGTCCCGCTGGGCTGGGGCTAGGAGTGGGGGTGGGCTAGAGGAAGTGGGGACTACATCCCTTCATCCCAAACGGCTGCCAAGGCTTTACTAGGGACTGCCACCTGTTGATTTTTTGGTCTCTCTCCAAGCTGGGGGCAGGACCAGCTGCTGGGGGTAGCAGGCGGAAGCTGGGGGAAGTTCTGAAGGGGGTGTCTCCAGGGCCTTTTTGGGTTCCTGGGCTCCAGGTGGTGGGTCTAGGGAGGGTTAGCCCAACATCTGAGAGTAGGCTGGGGGCTGGGCCCCAGGAGTCCTGCACTGCTGGTCAGCACCTCCGGTGTGCTGGGGTGCGAGGAAGCGGCCACAGAACAAACAAACAGAGCCTGTGAGGACAGGAAGCAATTACGGACCACCGGCCTAGACTGTTGAGGAGCTCATACTGGAAGGGAAGCAGGTCTAGGCAGGGATAGTCTGCCAGCAAGGTGTGGCCTGGGGCAAGGCCAAGGGAGCAGGATGAAGGGGTTCTAGGCTGGCAAGATTCTGGGGTGGTCAAAGCAGGTATTCCCCTGTCTTTGGGGGGCATCTCTCTCACTTAGAAATAACTCCAGGAGGGGCTTTTGTGGTCTTGGGGAGCTGAGGCACTTGGGTGCTTTGTTAAGGCCCTATCCCTTCTCCTCTCAGAGCCTCAGTTTTCCCATCTGTATAATGAGATCATTGGAATAAACAGTCTTCAACAGTTCCTCCAGGTTTCGTAGTCAATATTACCAGAAAGTTGCTGAGAACTCAGAATTTCTTAGCTAAGAGGATTTATTGAGTGCCGGCTGTCTGCAAACCCTGGTGCTAAATGTGGAGAGTGGGGAAAGGAATTTGTAATGCTGAGACTTGGGCTCTGTCTCTGAGGAATAATATTATATTAAAAAATAATATGTGTGGAATGTTCACATGGGCTGAGAAGTTTGTAGAAGTGATCTCATTGAATTGCTTCCTAAATCCTGTGAAGTAGGTACTATCAGTCTTCCCATTTTACAGAGGAGGACGTTAAGACCAAGGAAAGTTAAGTGATCTGCCTAATCTATCTATGAAGAAGAAACCCAGAATTTTACCTCCATCAGTTTTGCTCCAAAACAAGTGCTCTTCTTCTCAATTTTAAATTACTTCTACTGTAGCTGATAAGTCAGTAACTGCCAACATTATATAAAGCGGGCTTTTCTGTTCATTAGCACACTTTAACTCCACAATATTCCCGCAGATGTAGTATCACTAGATCCCCACTTTACAACTAAGGGGATTGCGGCTTAGCGATGTGAAGAGCTCGGTTGTCCTTCTTCCAATGCCTGATGCGCAGTGGGGTACAGCCGAACCCCCTCCTCAACCCCACACTGGCTCTAGCAGAAAGACATCCACTCCTGCAGCACCCGGGAAGTGTCCAATCTT
>RJWH01010687.1:0-15574 GCA_004363575.1 Solenodon paradoxus
TTTGGAGCTGGGTGGCCCTGCTGTTGTGTGCACAGCTTCTCTGTGCTGCCTGCGTTACGTGTCTTCTTACATCCATGTGTTAGAAGAGACTCAAAGATCTTTACATGTGGAGACAAGGGTTTCTGTTTTAGAGCCTTTCACCAGGTGCAGAAAAAGTTGTTGGAAGGAAAGAGTTGGTTTAGCAGCAGGGCAACTGAGGGTGACATCAGGGTCCGTCGCTATGAACACAGAGCGAGTCAGGGCCATGGCGTGGCTGTCCAAATGCCCCTGGGCTCGGAGATGGAAATACCCGTCACGTCCAGGCGTCGGGAGATGCTGGTTCTCTGAAGTGGGCCCCAACAGATTACATTGGTGCCAGAGCTCTGGGCCCAGGGACGCTGGGCTTTCAGACGGGTGGGCAGGCCAGGTGTGTCCAAGCCCATGAGCAGCGCTGGTCATCTTATTGGAGGTGAGAAGGAGGACTGGTGGAGATGGAACGTGTCCACAAGCACGTGGATGTGCTCAGGGGAGAAAGGGCAGGGCCAGAGTGGAGGCCACTTAGCAGAGACCTCCCAGGTCACCGTGAACTGAGTGCGGAGGCTCCTGTCGGCAGGGCCACCTGAGAGGTGGTTCCTCAGGTCGTGCAGAGAACTGTGCACGGACAGGGACTGCAGCCCACCCCTGCTCCTCCTATGGGGCATGGACCTAGGCGATTCCGCAGGTCAGTCCAGCCCCTCGGGCCAGGGCAGGGAACCCTCCCAGCCTCCGGGCGCTTCCCTTGTTCTCTAGTTCTGGGAAAGCAACATTTGCGCCCAGCCTGTCCGGAGTGCAGGGTGCAGTGCAGGTTCCATGAGGGATGGACGGGAGGACTTGGAAGCCTTTCGGGGAATGTCTGGGGGAGGCGGAGGCACGCAGGGGAGGGACGGACTGGTCGACGCTGGTGTCTGACGTGGGACCTTTCTCCACCGCGGCCATTGTGTCTGCTGGACCAAGAGAACTGTGTCTGCTCACCACCTCAGATGGGTCTGGTCTCAGAAAGTTCCCCATTTTTACAGTTTGTGGCCTTTTTCTGTGGCTTTGCCATTAGCCACCATGTTTCAGATGAGGAGGGAGAAGGTGGCTTCTGGGGTTCTAAGCTATGTCCCAGTTGACATTCAGCAATTGCGCTTCGCAGGCACAGACTGAGCCCCCAGGGACGCGCCGCCCTCGTCTCCAGGAGCCCCCACCGCCGGGCCAGGGCAGTGGTCTCGGGATGGGATGGAGGATCTAACGGGGTGACGTGGCGCTCCAGAGGCGCGGGGGTCAGGTGGGGTGAGGACGAGCCCCGCCGCGCTCCAGATGGGCCAAGCTCAGAGGTGCACCCGAAAAGGAGAGCACAGCCCTTGTCGGTGCAGTCACGTCTCTGCGGGGAGTGGAGAGAGAAGCATCCTGTGACCTCACCACTATGTGGACGCAAGGACGCAAACCAATGAGCTCTAAACTGAAATGGAAACGAGCTCACAGAGGAAAGAGCAAAAGGGGTGGGGCTGGGTCGTGGGATTAATGGGACCAGTTGCAGGGTGGTGGTGGAACTAGACTTTCGGTTGGCACAACGCCCTCTCTGTAAGGCTGGACACCGAGGCCTCCACACGTGACAGCTGGTCTCACCTCAGTGACTAGATGACACAGCCCCGCTCCTGTGCGGAGGGAGCTAGGCAGAGCCGGGTGCAGGGGCTAAGGGACAAGACGAGGGACACTGAGCCTGCATGGGGGCCCCAGAGAGGAGGGACACCCATGTCCCTCCTGGCGAGGACGAGAGCAGTGGGAGCCGGGCACAGGCCCACCGTGCTGCCGTGGACGGGCGCTTTCCCGCGTCCTGTCTCCTAGCTCTGCGCCCGCCCGGGGCCTCCTGCCCGCCCGCTGGGATATGTCAGCCCATCTCAGCGGGGCCCGGATTCCGACGCTTCCCTTTCCTCTGCTCCAGCTTGTGGATCCGGCGCAGCAGCCACCCAGAGAGCAGGCCATGCGTCCAGAGGGGCGTCGACAGCATCAGAAGGGTCAGGGGCACGAGGCTGGAGGCGAAAGAACCGAGTTGGGGTCTGGTTCCCAGGGCCGCTCTGCGTCCCTCCCGCCTGTAGGCTCAGGGACACCCCCGGTGACTGTCTCCGAACCCCCTTGTACCTTTGTGGAAGGGGCGGTGCGGCAGCCATCCCGTCAGGTGAGTGGGGCCCTCTGTGGCCACCCCCACAGTCCTGTCTGCTGCACCTGCGCCCGGGGGCGACATCTACACAGGGTGCAGGCCACACACGTGGTGTCCCCAACGTCAAGGGGAAAGAAGCGGGTGCCCGGAAGACGCACGACCTTTACCCTCTCGCCTCTGGTGCCCGGAGAAGTGGGGCTGAGAAGAGACGCTGCCCTCGCCCCAGGAGCGCTGGGGTCCGGCGGGGACAAACCGTCACGAGACCGAGAAGCCACAGGGCAATAAAGGAAACATGATCAAAGGGGCTGGAAGAGAAGAAACGGGTCTCGGGAGGCTGGACGCCACCCCCTTGGCCTCCCGCTCTGGGTGGCACAGGGCAGCGCGGTGGGGGCGCAGCTGGTGCGCACGGTGAGCACCTCACGTGCCAAACCCTCATCCGTCGCATCTGGCCCCAGCGTCCCCTGCTGCCCCACTCCGGTCACCACGTGGTCACAGTCGCTTCATTCTCCCTCCTCCTCCTCCACGTCTTTCCTCCTCCGAAGGCGGAGATGCCTGCAGCGCCCCAGTCAGTCTCTCTCTTCTGCTGATCCCACCCCGGGCGACGGTGCGCCCTGCCCTGGGCTTCCTGTCTCGGGCAGTGCAGGGGTGCAGTGGGACTAAGGTGGGAGCTGTCTCTGGAGGTGATCCTGGGTTTCTGGGCACGGCCTACAGGCGGCTTTTGTTGACTGCCCCCCGCTTTTGTTAAGAGCACCTCAAACAAAGACTTTAGGTGGAAGGATTTGAAACAGCTGAGATAGCTGCAGAAAGAAAAGCAGACGGAAATGGCAGAGAATCCACCACCAAACAGTGGGTAAAACAATGACAATGTTTAATTTTTTTCAGATCAGAAATGCAAAGAGCTAAAATACTGGGCATAAGTGTAGCCTGTTGGGTGAGACTTGTTTCATTAGCGCTCTAATAATGTACGGTTCTGGAATGGTCCATGTGGCAGATTGCAAATTCAGTTTAATGGGTGCAGAGATTTAAAAGATAACTATCAAAAAAATGGAAGTAAAAGCACAATTTCCAAACAGAAGAGGAAAAAAGAAAACAAAGGTACTAAGTCAAAAATAGGCAAGAGAGGAAAAAAAAGCATTAAAAGGTGACAAAACGCACAAAGTAAGACGGCAAAAACTGAAATGCATCAATAACTAAATAAAACAGGCTCACTCGACAGACCAAATCATCAAAATCCAGGAGTCGGCAGGCGAGAGCGCCGAGAGCAGAACTCAGCAAGGTGGACACGAAAGGATGTGAAAAAACAGGTGTGACTTTATCAATAGACACAAAACGAAATTGAAAAGAAGCTTTTCGGTGGCGGGCAAAAAAGGGACCCCGCAGCGCTCACACGTGCAGGACGCCTGTCATTCTGGATGAGTGCACCTGACAGCTCTGCCTCCCTCTGCTTCCACGGGCGCTCGGAGGCCTGTGCTGGGAGGAAAGACCCGCTGAAAACTGAGCTTGGTCGATGCCTTTAAAGCAAAGCAAGACAGGCGTTCCCACCTGCTTGTCATAAATCCCATTTCCAAAAGCATCCGCGTCATCAAATGAGCTCATTTTCTAAGTCACTTTTCAGCATGTGCACGCAGTTACTAGGGCTCATATGCACAATAATAAAAGTAGCAAATACATGAGGGACTGAGATGCTTTTAAGTCCATGTATTCGTGACCTTAATCAGGATGGTAAAATGTAAAACTTCATGAAGTGTGGTGCGCCCTGGTGGAGCAGTGGTTGGGTCAATCGCCTCTGAAGGAGCACAGGCCACATGCCCCTGGGTTGGAGTCCCCGGTCCCAGGGGGAAACATCCAGTGTGAACAACTAAATGAAAATAAAACGCAATGCTTCTTCCTCCTCTCTCTTCCTGCCTGCCTGTCCGCCTTCTTTCCTGACTGCATCTTTCCTTAAAAAAAAAAAAAAAATCATGAAGTGCAGTGTTGAATTAGCCTGAGTCATTCTTTAACTCTGTGGGACACAGAAGTAAAAAACAAAAATAAATGCTCCCCTAAAAGCTGCCAGAAGGAACCAACCCTGTCAGCACTTTAACTCTGGCTCAGTGAACTGATTTAAGGCTCCTGACCTCCAGACCCCTAAGAGGATAAACTGTGTTGGTTTAACCCACTGAGTCTGTGGCGATTTCTGGAGCAGCCAGAGACTCGCTGTGACCCTGTCCTCCGCGGGGATCACTCGATGCCGCCGTTGTCCAGTTCTCCAAGGCGCAGCCTGCACATTGGCTGTTCTCCAGACCCGTAACTCTGTCCACTCGCTAATGGGGCCAGCACGAGGGACCAGGCCTGGGTCCAGAGTGGGGCCACTGCCGGGAGCCAGGTGACGAGGACAGAACCTCCCTGCTCCACCACGGCCTGTGACCCGCGGTCGTGCTCGTGAGGACGCCCATTTGTCTTGGAACAGCGCTCCCTGTCAGAGAAGCTTTCTGTGGATGGAACAGGACTCCTTGGAAATGACTCCTTCCAAGCAGTTCTGAGAAACTGAGATGTCCCAGAGGAAGGCAATATTCTAGCATCTTCTGTGCTTCCACGCACATCCCACCCGCCCGAATCACTCACTCAGAATCTGTCACCTGACCCTGCAAGACCCCTGACTCGCCTGCTGCCCATGGGACATGCCTTTCTTGCACCTACAAGACATTGTTTTGGTTTGGGTTTGTGGTTTTGGATGTGTTTCCTTCACAGTGGATTTTTTGGAGGCACATCTGTTTTCTTATTCAATTCCGTCTTCGTAGATACGGCCCCGTGTTCCCTCCTGACCGCGTCTCCTGGCACGTGCCCAGACTCGCAGCTATCTGTCGGCAAACGGGCATTTCTTTCATTTTTGATCAACGTTCAAGCTCCCGCGGTATCTCTGCAGCTCACCCCAGGGTCTCCTGGCTCCCGGGCGCCCCCAGCTACGGGCCAGGGGAACATGTTCGAAAACCCTGCCTCCAAGTGCCCGTCACACCCTCACCAGCCTCCTCTCGCCAAGCGGGAGCTGGTCACACGCCCCCCGCCTTTCTCTGGAGGTCCAGACGTGAGGCCTCTGCGGTGCACAGTCCACGAGCACGAGGGCGCCGGGAACCCTCCCGAGGGCTCCGAGGGGGACGCACGGAGGCCAGAGCATGGTCATCAGGATGTCGGCCTCCAGCGAAAACTGGAGAGGCCGCCCCATCTGCCGAGGGCCGCACTGCTGCCCCCACCTCACTAGTTCTGGCAGAGAAAACGGGTTCCGGTCGGGAGGGGAGCGCCACGAATGAGAGGGGAGCAGTTCACCCTAAGGCTCCACGGGGAGGACTGGGCGGGAACAGTCAGGAGGTATCGGGGCAGCAGAGGACAAGGCCAGGTCACAGCCCTCAGCTGACCCTCCCTGGCGGGCAGCGCATCCCCCAGCTCTGGGTGCGTCCAGGCCAAGAGATAAATGCAGCTCTATGTCAGCAAGCATCCAGGAGGGCCGGCGTCACAGGGCGCCCGCCCCAGTCGTCCACCCGGAGATGACCTCCGGGAACCATCTGTTTTCTCCCTCCGGGTCTTCGCGGAGCACACGCCCACATCAGCTTGTGTGGACACAGCCAAGTACCTCCGAAATGTAGACCGAATTTGGTTTTTCGTTCTTGCTTTCTCGTTCTTTCCTGCCCTCCCACCCTGCTCCTCCCGCTCCCCCTCTCCCCTCCCCTCCCCTGCCCTCCTCACCTCCTTTCCCGTCTTGGTTTCCTACTGGCTTCATTAGTCTTTGCTCACCGCCCCTCTGCCATCCCCTGCTGAGACGGGACCCAGGTCCCTGCCCTGACTCACCCGCCACCATCCACCCTCGAGCGGCAGAGGGAACCACCTGCCAGCCTGAACACACGCAGATTTCCCTCCTTGACCAGGACCCACACACGCCCTCGGCACGGCCCCGCCTTCTGTCCCCCACACGGGCCCCAGGTGCCTCTGTGGAAGCCACCGCAGGTCCTCGGGGGTCTGCGGCTCCCGTCTCAGCACAGGTCTCCCTGCCGCGGGCACCCACGCTCCCTCCTCAGCCAGTGAAGCCGAGGGCCTCAGCTACGCACAGCCCTCACGAGACTGACCCGCGGGTCCTGGCCCTGTTCAGAGAGGGAGGCACAATGTGCGGCGTCCAGCACAGGTCGAGCGTGCAGACTCTGCTCAGCCAGCCTCCGTCCCCACCCGCCACGTGGGTTTCAGTCACTGCTTTTGTTTCTCTCCCGGCAGGGCTATTGCAGTGTAACTGCAGACAGGGGCAGCTCCCACACCCTGCAGGGCGCCCAGCCCCCACCCACAGGCCTCCTCTGGGGTGCAGGGAGCGCAGGGGTGCAGGGAGAATGCGTGCGGGCAGCGCAGGGGTGGGGGGAAGCAGCCAGAGGCACACGCAGCCCCTCCCACAGGTCTTTGCTTACAAACCCAAATTCAAAGCGAAAGTCATAGGGGTTTGAAGACCGCAGAGTAAATCCCAGCTCAGGGCCTTGAAAGCACAGGCCCTGACCGGTGGCCACACGCACCCAGGAGGCCAGTCCTGTCCACACCCAGCTCAGGCCACTCGGAGGAGGAGCGTAAACATTTAGTGAGACTGCGCCCAGACTGAGCAACTGGAAAGCCTCGTCTCCGGGGCCCAGCAGGCCCAAGAAGGGCGAGGGTATGGCTAGTCCCTCCCCAGGTAAGAAGACAAGGTGACCGAGGCCAGCCGGGTCCTGCTCTTATTGGTCAGCGTCGTCCCTGTCACATGTGAGCTCCCTGACAGCAGGCCACACAGCCCATGAGAAGAAGAGGCCTCTTTCAGAGACAGTTTGGGGCAATTCACACTGAGGGAGATGCAATAAATCCGAAAACCACTGAAGCAAGGAAAATGAAAGACGAGTCAGAGAACGAGGTGGGAGGCAGCATGTCAGAGAAAACAGAGGGGAAGGGCTGCGGACAGAGAGCTCCAGCATTCGGCAGGACGTGTCCGTGCGCACCGCCCTGTGTGCGGAGGAGCCCGTTCCAGGAGCCGGGCAGCAGCACCCTCCTCCGCTGGAGCGCGTGTGGAGGCCGGAGGCGGGCGGCCAGTCTCGCATGCACACAAAGGCCCACATCTGCCCCTCGGAAAGCCGTGCCCCACAGGAACGGAGGCCGTGGTACCCAGGGACGTGCTGCGGGCACCCGCGGACAGCCGTCGGCCAAGCCTGGCACTCCCACCCGGGACTCCGGCACCGGGGCAGGGGAGGAGGGTCTGGGAGCCGGCACCAGCAGCTGGGCCGGTGTTCCTGTCGGCAGAGAGCTCCAGCCGGCCGCATGCTCCTTAGGCCAGAGTTGGAGGACTTGACGGAACGAGGACCCACCTCCCCACACCCCCAAACAGGTAGACACCTGGACAGAGCACCTTCAGACACCCAGAATCTCATTCCAGTAAGGCCAAGTTAATGTCGAAATGATGCTCTCTTCTTTCAAAGGATGCTGTTTCTGCCGTCACCGAGATACATTTCTAACTAGTGGCCCCTCTGCCATCCCTGTGTCCTTGGCCAGGGATGTCCATTTGTGGTCTTGGCAAACCCAACCCCCCACAGAGGGTGCAATGGATGCAGAACGTGTGGTCACGGGTGGGAAAGAGGACGAGCAGACTGGCAGGAAGGGACCCACCACTCATGAGTGGCCTCGCCAGGTCGGAGGACCCAGTGGGCTGGGCCAGAATCCCGGAGGCCCCCGCCAGCACAGAGCCAGTCTAATCCTCCTCTGCTCGTGGGTCCCTGTGGGGACGGAGGTAGCCGACACCCCAGTGAGAACACAGCCGGTGCTGGAGCTCATCCTCCGGACCACACTTCCCTCCTGCACCCAGGCTGATGCACCCTATGCGTCCACACATGCACCCACGACACAAACTGGGCCTGGGGAGGGGCCCATGGCCACAGAAAGCTCCGCTCTCCATTACTCTCGGGTCCCGGCAGGGAGGAGCTGCTGCCCACCTGGGTCTTTGTCATCTTAGCGCAGCAGGAAACTTGACCACCTACTGTGACTGAAGCCGGACCTGTGGGTGTGGGGTCCCCCAGGAGCCTGGAGAGGGGGCTCCCTGCCTGACGCCTGTGAGCCAGCGCAAGGTCTGCCTCCTGGGGGTCCCCCATCCAGGCCTTCCCCTGAGGCTGCCCGCGAGGAAGGCCTGCCCGTCAGAGGGCCAGAGCAGAGGCCCGCCTACAAAACCATGGATTCTAAACCACAGAGGGGCGGGGGCCTGGGGCTCAGTGCAGTGACCATCCTGCAGCGTAGGCCGCAGGCAGATGGCTCCGGAGATCCGAGCACTGAGCGGGGGCAGCGGGCAGGGAGGCCAAGTGATGCCAGGGTTCTGGACGCTGGAGTTCAAGGTGGCCCAGTCCTCCCTGTATGAGTCACACCATCACAGGACCTGGGGACACAGGTCTGTTTCACTGAATGGGGAGCCTGCAAGAGTGCGTTCAGAGATCCAGATGTTTCCAGAACTCACACTCCACCCACAGGTTTTGAGCAGCCTTGAGCATCTCTGTGTTAGGCCATTCATTCGTGACAATTATCCCCAAATCATCCTCCTTAGGGACATAAAAGAAAGCGCTAACTTTAGTAGTGAATGCCCGTGCGTTCTCCATGGACTGAGCTCCCCGCAGCTCTTGGGCATCCTTTCCCCGCTCCCTCCAGGCGCGGCCCGGGACACCAGGTGGGGGCTGCACCGTGACGGTGAACAGGCTCTGCCCGTGGGTCTTGCAGGGCACCTCCTGCTCAGCACGGCCAGGGAAGTGACCACGAGCTTCTCCCCCACCTCCAAGACCAGGCAATGACTGGTGGTCTGGACGCTACTTTCCCCCACTTTTGACCCAAGGGGAGACCCCCAATCCTCAGACGGTCGCCTAGAGCCAGGGCGGTGACAAGCGTCCCCTCCCCAAGGGCCATCTTGGCTGAGTGTCAGGGCTCCTGAGAACACTGGGTCCGGGATTTCAGACCCAGTCAGCAGCAGCAGCAGGAGGAGGACACACTGCCCCACACCAGGGTGGTGGGGGGCTCACACGCAGCTGTTTCTGCCCCACTGGCCCCCATCCCCAACTTGACCTTGGAGATTGACTTCTGCCAAACCCTCTAATGCCACTGCTCGGTGACCTCCGAGCTTCCCGGGGCTACCCCGTCCCTCCTGCCCACCTTGGGTCTGACCTGCAGTGGGAGGCTGGCCTGCTGGCCCGCGAGTCTTAGCAAATCCATGTGGGCTTCATTAGCGGACCGTCTGCCCTCCGGAAAGAGGCTCGCGGGTCGGGGATTATTGATAATTGGTACCGAAGCCGAAGGTAGTTCGCTATAAGAGTAGAGGGTGAGCCTGTCATGCACTGAGCTCACAGGACTGAAGAATTTGCAAGGCTTGTTTCAAAGCGCCCGTAGGTATGACTGCATCCCCACATGCTCACCACGGTCTTTGAACCGAGTCCAGAGCCAAAGGCTCACTCCCAGCTTTGACGTGATTTCATAAACACGCACGGAGCCAGCACACACGCGACCGTCTGGCTGGAAAATCCCGTGCCCGCCCGCTCGGGGATGGAGTGCGCTCCTCTTGGGTGGCACATTCGTGGCTGGTTCTCTGCCCTCTCCCCCCGCCGCCCCCAAGAGGCGGTCTGGCCGCAGCTGTCCCTGTCGCTCCCGGCCTGCGTCACCGCTTTCTTCTCGCTGTCGTGACCCACACACCACACACTGTTTCTCATGTGCGGCTGCAGCTGTCGGGGGCTTTTATCGAGTGACCTGGAGACAGCCCCTTGACCTTGTCTGCCTAAATCTACCCCTTGAAGACCAGAAGTGGTCAGAGAAGTCCACTGCTGTGCCCTCCGGCTGCAGCCTGTGTGCAAACACATGGAATCCAGTTCCGGGCACTAATAGTGCGCACCGTGTGTGCGCGGCTCCCCTCCACATTCCTGAGCAGCTCCGGACACGCAGAGCGACGGCCTGCGATTTCCCGACGACTGCAGGCCATGACCCAATGCTGCGGGACCGTGGTCTCGCTGGTGCTGGTTCCGCCTGCGTGACAAGCACAGAGAAGTGACGATGAACGAAGCTCGGTTAGTGTCCCCTTCATCAGCACTCCCAGACCGTCCCTCCAACTCCTCCCAGATCACGTGAAAAGCAAACTCATTTCCCTGCCTCAGGCACTCGCAGACCCTTGCTCCAAAGCCAACAGCACCCCCGGGCGCATCAGCATGAGGCCGCACGGTGCAGTCTTGCATTGCAAGGTGGCCCGGAGCCTGAGAGATGACGCCTCACAAGCCCTCGTCACATCGCAGTAGCCTGATGAGCTAGGACTGGTGTCCCTGGGAAGTGTCAACACAGCTGCCGCCACCAGATTCACACACACCTGCCTTCCTGCCTCAGCCGGGTCCCCTGAGACGTGGTCTCAGCCCCACCCCGGGGAGACGGGGTATTCGCCATACACCGCCACCTAACACTGCGCTCTGACACGGCAGAACCACACGCTGCAGGCGGGCCTGACGTTCTCCCAGGGGGCTCGATGAGAAAGAGAGATACTGCAGGAAGGGACATGCTGAGCAAATAAGCCTGCGGGTCGAACACAGCCCTTGGGAGCGGCCTCTCGCTTCTGCTGAAGACTTCAGAATACTGTCCAGCACTGAAGACGTCAGTGACAGCTGTCACTGGAGGCCCCGGCGTGTTTTCCTAGGTGAAAACCCGGGCTTCTGTTCCTGTTTAGCTTGCAGAAATGTCAGCACATGTGCGGAGCCCGAGGAGCGTCCCGAGCGCCCATCGCACGGCTGGTTTTCCGTAGGTGGCCGTCCGACTGAGCGCCTCGCCAGCCAGAGGAAAGCGCCGACTTCCTTGGAAACGGGAAGGGGCTGGGGTGTCGGCAACTCGGCCCTCCTTCTGGAATGAGGTTTCCTCAAAAAAATAAACAATGTCAACCCAGCGGCAAGTGGGATTCCTCCCGTTTCCACACTCTCGGCGCGGGTCTGCACTTCTAGAAAGGCGGTGGGCTGGTCAGGGTCTCCAGGGCTCAGGCGTGTGAGCCCCTGCAAACCCATCCTCCCCAGTGCTTCCCCAGTCCCGGGGTGATCGGGTCACACATCTGCATGTCACCCAGCCGGGAGGTGACTGGAGGTTCCAGCGAGACATTCCTGGAGCTCCTGGCCTGCGTGTCCTCCAGGACACCCCTCCACCGTCCCTGGGCACCCCTGCTGTGGACTGAAGTGTGCTCCCCAACATTCCTACATGGACCTCCAGCCCCCACGTGACTACTTTGGAGACGGGCCTCTAGGGAGGTGACAGGAACATGAGGGCCATGGGTGAGCCCTGATCCATGGGACCATAGTCTCAGAAGAGGGAGAGCTACTTGAGGTGTCTCCTCTGTCCCTTGCCCCTCTGCCCATGTGAGGACACAGAGCGAAGGGGGTGCCAGCCACTGGGGCAGGCCCTTGCAGCAGCCCCACGCACCCCGTCCTGGACTCCACCTCCAGAACTGTGAGAGGCAAGTGTCAGTCATTCCGTGGTGCGTGCTCGTCAGGGAAGTGGGGGACCAGCCCAAAGGCACACTCCAGGGCACCGGCGTCTGTAAGATCGACGGCGAACCTGCCATCAGGCCGTGAGCTGGAGGGCTGGCTGTCCATTCCCGGTCTGCGGAGACCCTTCCCGGGGGCAGAGAGTTGGTGAGAAAGTGTCCCTGAGCCCACCAAAGTTCCAGCCAAGGAGGAAGCCACCTCCGGCAAGGAGCTGACCTTAGTCAGCCTCCCCCATCGGCCTGGAGACGGTAGGGTGGTTCCAGGAGGGGCCCGGAGGCAGGGGCCTGAAGGTCTCCCTGGACAGTCAGCCAGGAAAGGGCTCCAGGCACAAAGCTGCAGTCCCTCCAGCTCCAACCAGAGCCAGGGCCCCAGGAGTCTCCACCCCGGAGCAGGCGGGCAGCAGGGGCCACAGAGGGATGAGGGACGGGAAGGCTCCCCTGTCAGCACACAGCAGGGTGGGCTCTCACGGCTGCAGAGCAGGGGATGCAGGCCGGGCTACAACCTGCTGGAGGTTCCGGCACGAGTGGGGCTCCCGGGGGCTGGGGGCTCAGAGGGAGGTGGCAGCCCACCATCCACAAATGCGGGGTCCCCAGCAGAGAGCAGAAGAGAAGACACAGGCTCTGCGGGGACAGAGAAGGAGGACAGTGTCTATGGGGACACAGGAGGAGGACACGCCTGACTGTAACAGAGGTGTCTGCAGGATGAAGGGCAGGAATGGGATATTAAGTTGCTGGGAACATCTGGCAGAGAAGGGAGAGAGAGCCTTCTGAGCAAGGACAGAGCCACCAACGCTGGGGACCTGCCTAGATTAAAAGCTATGCCCTACAGGGCAGCAGTCACACTGTCCTGTGATGGGTGTCCAGCAGCAACCGGCCCGGGACCGGATGGGGAGTGGGTGGTGTGTGCCCGTCCAGGGCTGGGGCCCGCAGTGTGCAGGCTGTGGGCAGAGCTGCTCAGCGGGGCCGTCTGCAATGAAGGGGGTCTTCTGTCCGGGGAAGAGCCGCCAGCGCGTGCAGTCAGGCTAGTGCAAGGCCAGTGCTCTTCATTTCAGTTCACTTCAACTTAAATGACGCTGGGGTCTTGGCTGCCATGTTGGACACAGCATGTGACAAAGAGGACGCACGCAGACCAGAACGCAGGGAACCAAGGAGCTTAGCCGGGGCACGAGGCCCCAAGTTGGAGGCAAGTTGGGGCTTTGTAGAGCAAAGAAGCACCTGCATGCATTAGATTCTCTCTTTACTGAACTACTTAAGGAAGCTGGCCACTCACCTGGGGGCCCTGGGCATTTTCCAGGTGAAAGTGGGTCGAGATGTGAGCTTTCCAAAGAACATCTGCTCACCGACACTGTCATTCTCTCCTCAAGGGACAGAGTTGGCCATCAGGTCCTCTAAGGATCCTGTGGTTCTCTTCTGAGCAAGCAGATTGCTGAGATTTTTCGAGTTTCCGGGATGTACTGAAGATGAGTGTCTGGAGAAGCTGCGGACCTGGCTCATTCCTGTTTCTTTGTCATGTCATTAGCTTCTCCCAATGCTTTAAAGAAACCCCATAGCGGGGATAAGATGCCTGTTGATTAATTCAACTCAGTGAGAAGCCACTGGCCCTCTCCTGACGCTGATTAAGCTGCAGATATTCCATACAGGAGCCCTTACAGGAATCACAGTATCTGGAGAAAAATATTTACTCATCCCTGCATCATCTGCTAAATTTCTTGCTGGTTTTCTCCATGACAAGGTGCATTTTTGGCAATTCCCTCCATGCCCACGCTTCGTCCCCACCCTGAAATAAATTCTTGGGCTCCTCGGGTGGGGCGCTGTGCGCCCCAGGCCCTCACAGGAAAGCGCGCTGGATGGGCATCCTGGCAGAGAGGGATCAACTCAGACTTTCAAGCCTCGACTAGGTCCTCCCCAAGCCAGTGTCACCCCTTGAACTCCTTAACCCCGAACAAAGTAAAGGCATCTTAAACTCCCGCTCTACGCCGCGCTCCATCTGTTTGCCCCGGGGTCTGCGGTCTATGCTCAAGTGCCAGGTATTGTCTTGAAAACAGCCACACACAAAAATTCCAGGTACAGAAGAAAAGGAAGTGCTGGGAGATACTGAGCTAGAAACCAAAAGCTACACAAGGGTGCCTGTTAGAACGACGGAGCCGCGGTCTCTTTAAGAGAGGGGGCTACCAGCCTGGGCATTGGCACTGGGGTCCCAAGGACACTGCTCCCCAAATGACCGCTCATCTGAAATCCGTGAATTAAGGAGGCCGGGAGCCTCCCACGTGTTTCCGATGACAGTATCCACGGCATTCAAGGAAACTGAGGCACAGTGTTCTTTCTGGATCGACAAGAAACGCACGCCTGCCCTCCACTTAGGCTGCGAGGTCTCTGCTAGGACCATTCCGGGCTGCTTCTGGGGGCCACGCGGCCCCCTGCCCGCTCCACCCCTGCTCGGGCAGAGCAGTGGTCTCTTTCTGGACCTATACATCTGCCAGGGTTTTTCAAGCGTAATCTCTTAGAACTACAGTCCTTTTGTTTTTTCCATGTTTCCAAACCTGAATGATGACCACGTCATCCCAGAACCCTGGTTAAATACTGTCCTTTCAGAAGTAAGAGCTTTTATTTTACGATAGTGGTTATGAGGACCTTTGGGGATTTTTGAAAAACTACTTTTTCCCCAAAATCTATGAAGTTGGCCTTACCTCTTGAAGTTTGGGGGCTCTCCCAGCGACATGAGTGTCCCCAGATGATGTTTATGGACAACGGGCTGATCAGACGGGACTCAGATGACCTGACCAGCAATATTTCTCTCGAGCCGAATAGCGTGTGAGGTTTCTCTTCCTAAAGCAACAGGCAAAGCTCCGTTTTGGCTCCTGCTGGTACAAATCGATTCAGGCACCAGCATGGAGGGGCGCTTTCATGACTGAGGGTGCTACCCTGGACAGAGGACTTGGGAGCAGAGCTAAAGCCCTTCACGAGCTGTGCAGTTAGCGGTGACTCTGGCTCACAAGCTGGACTCTCAGTAGGAAAAAAGCCGTCACTCAACATAACCCTTCATGTTTACCTCTTCTCCTGAAAGTTGCATGCCAGGTGCAGGGGCCGGGCTGGCCTTGGGAAGCAGAGCCAGCCTGAGCTTGGCTGGGAGCCCCTCCTCATCCCAGGAGGAGTAGCGCACCCCTCACACAGGGCTCCCAAGCTGGGAAAGACGTGTATTGACAACTCAGTTCTTGTGATGACTGATAGTCGCCCCAGATCTGCGGATGCCCGGCCCCGCCGCGCCCGCTCCTGCAGAACCGCTGCAGGTAATTAGCAAGGAGCCGGCTTCCCCGGGGCTGTGGCTGCTCAGTCTTGGCACGATTTATGTTGTTTGGTTTTCATTAAGGAATCCGCAGATAGTTACTTTCAAAAATGCAGTCTGCCCAAGGAGAGATGTGGTAAGTCTTGGCCTCGCTGAGGAGAGCTCATGAAAGTGCATAAATCAATCATTTGGGTCTGAAGGAGGACTATCTCTTTCTTCCCACAAAGGCACGCGTCTCGGTCATTCATTCCTGGCTGCCCCAAGTGTTCGGGGGTGCAGCAGGAGGCTCCGAAGACTCTGAGACTCCACCCTCCCCCCAGCTTTTTAGGGGTGCACGGTAGAAGAGTGAGCAAACACACAGTGAAACAAAAAACAGGTCCGTCTTCTAGGTCAGGTGCTCGTGGTGGGTGGGGCTCCGAGCTGACCCAGCCCCATCAGACCCAGGCAGGAGCAGGTGCCCCCTTCGCCACCCCCAGACTCAGGCAGGAGCCTCAGGGCTGGTGCTCGGGGGCAGGGTGACCTCGGGCCTGGAACTCGGAGCCATAGCAGATCTCAGAGCTGGAGCTCAGGGCCAGGGTGACCTCAGGGCTGGAGCTCATGGCCAGGGTGATCTCGGGGCTGGGAGTCA
>RJWH01010688.1:0-15574 GCA_004363575.1 Solenodon paradoxus
CAGGGCCAGGCCTGGGGCTGGGACAGGTCCTGGGTCACCCCAGCTGACTCCTGCTGGCATCAGGGGTGAGACTTGAACGGTTTTGTGGGTGATATTGAGGGGAAGGGGGAAGCAATGATATTTAGTTCCTGTTGTAGCCTCTTCTCACCCCTGCTCTCCGCCAGAAAAAAATGTCTGCCTTGGCCAATAGGTCTTTGAGGCCCCAGATCTGGGCCAGGCACTGACTTCTGCCGTGTGGCAAATACAGATGGGAAGTGGAATGAGGGACGCCCCAACCTCTTTCCTGCACCCCACCCCCACCTTTTCCACTCAGGACATGAGCATTTCAGTGGTTCCTCCCTCCTGGAAAACCAAGGTCCTGAACATACCCCTCCACGCCCCCACACCCCCAGCGTCTGAGTCCACTCTGCAGGACTCAGGATTCCAGGACAAGTAGGTTGGGGCAGGTTAAGCTCTGACTGTTGTGTGGCGCTGGACGGAGGTCTTGTGGCCAGAGCAGGGAGTACACGTATCTGGACACATCTGATGAGCGTGACGTGTCTTCGCAAGTCAGGTGCTGAGGGCACTGTCTGAAGGAGCTGGGCAGGTGTCAGCCAGGGCCCGGGGAGAGCCCACCGCCGGGTCAGACAGCTGGGGTGGGGGTGGCGTGGCCTAAATCCCAACTTTCCTGAGACACTGATCCTCAGGGGACCAGGATGAGAGCCGAAGGCCATATACAGAGACAGAGCGGCAGTCCCTTGAGACAGACGCCCAGATGAAACACAGAGCTGGAAAGGCACCTCCTTCTGGTGGCTCGTCTGTCGGAGGACGACTGAGGGTGTGGAGTGAGGCACACGGCCGGGGGATCCATCCATGCAGGCTGCTGGTCCTGCAAGAGCGCCCCTGGGGAGGGATGTGGCTGCCCTCAGGGGACCCCGCCACAGTGACAAAGCATGGCCCAAAGGCAATGTAGCCGCTGCCAGGAGCGGCTGGAATGGCAGAATCTGGGGGAAGTGTTTGTGCGTTCTCATGAGTCAGCTGGGGGACATCTGTCCAGATTAAACAGTGAGACTTGGGTGGGTGGAGAGGGCTGAGCTCCCGAGTTAGCAAGTAAGGACGTTACGTTACCTTCCCATTTCTGCCGCCACCAATTACCACAATGTTAGCAGCTTCAAACAACCCAGATTCACAACCTTACACTGGTGGAGGTGAGAGGACCGTACTGGGCTACAGTCAAGGTGTCAGGAGGCCAGTGGGTCTTTCTGGAAACTCAGGGGAGAGTCTGTTCCCCTGCCTTTTCCATGTTTTAGAGGCCACCCTCTTCCTGGGCTTGTGGCCACATCCCTCAGACCGTTGCTCGACTGTCCGGCTCCTTCTGCAGATCTGATACTCCTGTCACTCTTCAGGACCCTCGCCCCAAATTCACAGTTTGGCCCGACCTGGAGAAACGAAGTTTTGCTTAGAAGTAGGTTCATGAAAAACAAAACAATGAAGCAAGCATACTAATTACAAAGCGTCTGCGATGGGTCCTGGTGTGCCCTGGTGGCCAGCAGTTGGGTCAGTCGCCTCCAAAGGAGCAAGTCACATGCTCCTCGGAACCAAAGGGGAAGCAACCATTGTGAAAAACTAAAGAAAAATAAAGATGCTTCTTCCTCCTCTCTCTTCCTGCCTCCTTCACTCCTGCCTGCACCTTTCCTTTAAAAAAAAGAAAGAAAGAATCTATGGGTACCCTGCTATTATTTTCTAAGTACCATCTCTGGTTCCACAGAAATGTTAATGTTCCTTCCACGGCTGTAGTAACGAACATCTATCTCTCTTTTGCTGTGTTGCAGACAGGCCACGCTGAGAGGCAACTTTGTGTTTACTTGTTCTAGACTGACCCTTCGCCGCAATAATCATTTTTACAATGATTTTACAAATGAGTGTTCCTTTTTCTATTCCCAAATTCTAAGACATCGTCTTTCTTTCCCTAAAGGAAAATTTGCAATTGGGAAGAGAACACTGAATTCTCCCACCAATAATGCTGCTCTTGGAGGTCGGGTTTGAGCCCCACCAGAGCGCCCCCATACACACCCCTCACAGCCAGTTTTGTTATCAACTTACCCCTGCAGGGTCTGCCTCTCGGATCTCTCCCACGTGCCCCCCAGGCCTGTGGAGCCTCAGCACAGGGGAAGAGACATCATCTTTGGAAAACCCCAGCACCTTCACACCTGTGAGGCTTGGCAGCTTCTATCTTGTCTGTCTGACTAGTCACCTTCAAGCCCCAACTCAAATGTCAACCACTGTGTGCAAAGCAGCGGCCGGCACTCAAACACTGGGGAGACCAGGTTCCTGCCCGCCAGGAGCAATGGCGGAGAAGTGGAATCTGTGCCAGGAGCAAGTACCTTCTGAAGATCACAGTAGCGCTTTACTGCTCACATCCAACCAAGCCCTGAGATGAGCGTGTCGTCATCTCACAAGCACCTTAGGAGTCAGATCTTACCGTTTCCACCTTCTACTCACCCAGAGCTGACAGTGGATGGGAACGTGCCCTACATTACAGAAATGGCAAATGCCAAAGCAGACCTCAATGCCGGCCTGCTGATGCCCGAGCCCGTGACCTTCACCTCTGTCTGTGCACCAGAGGCTGAAGCAGTGGTGGCTTCTGGGGGTGCCCCTCAAGGTGGCCTAGTAGGAAAGAGCAAGCATGGGAACAGGTCCGAGAAAACCTGGGTTTTAGTGTCAGCAGGGCCACTTTCCTCCTGTGACAGGCAGGTCACTCGGCCTTCTGAGCCTCACTCCCCTCCCTGGTGCCTGGCTCATGAGCTTGTTGTGATCAGGTGTTTGAAGCTCATGAAAAGCCCAGGTGATCTTCCTCAACTGAACCTCAGGGGATTATTATCAAGGGGCATCAGAAAAGGCTTCCTGGCAGAGGGAGCAAAACAGACACAGAACAGACAGCCTCTGTCCTGAGGCCCTCGGGGCAGACACCAGACAGAGAGAGAGAGAAGGGACAAGAAGAGGCCCAGCTGCACAAGCAAGGTCTTCTCCAGAAGGTTCTCAGACGCTGCAAGAATGTAGGTGGGACAGTACTGGGCTCAGTCACGTCCCGCTAATCAGGGAATCGGCTGTGCTCTGAGGTAGGAAAAAATAAATTCCAGTCGGAGAAAAAGCCAGGCATGCTTGACAGAGAACCCAGTGGGAAGCTGAGCGCTCCTCTAGAGAAGGGTTGGTAGTTGGTCCCCTTTCTTTGAATCACAAGGCAGACAGAAAGCTGGGCAGCAGAGGCCTGGGTGTGACAGGTTGGGAGGGTCCCAGCCCAAGTTACACAGAATCTCTGAATCTTGAACTCTCAGCTTCCTTGCATTGTAACACAGCGATATCTGTTCTACATCCTACTTTGCTGTGGGAGGGGAAGTCAATGGAATAAAGAAAATCAAAATGCTCATTTATAAAGAACCTACTCCAGAAACCAGTGGTAGTGGTCTTCCCTGGGGTGAGGACCTACGTGGCTGAGAGACAGGAGGGAGGGGGCCTTTTCACCTGGGACCTCATGTACTTACTTGTTTAATATTTTGAACCAGGAGAAGTCATTATTTGTCAAAATGTAAACCAAGAAAAAACTCAATAGATATAAAAGTTGAAACCAACATATGCAGATAACAGTCATCATTATCACTAGCAGGGATGTCATCATTATTTAGAAGACACTTTTCCCATAGTAGATACTGAGGAAACTCGGCCCTCAGTCTCTGAAATTCTCCGTCTCCATGCACCACACTGTCTTCCCAGCGCATATTCACAGTTCTTCCTCATTGGCAAGGTTTGGGGTTCTAGAAGAAAGTAGGTGGGGAGGTGTCAATTTACCATAATCTACCACAGAATATTCAGCAGCCATTTAAGGAGAGCTGGAGCCCTTCCAGGTGACCTGGAGGGATTTCCCACAATGCTGCTGACAGAGAGAAGCAAGAGGCAACCCAACAGGTGATGTCATTTTATAAAACAAAGGCCAGTCGTTTATAGCAACAGACAGTAAACTGTGTAGGTTTATGGGTGTAGAGAAAGGAAGGTGGTGTACCAGACCATGACCAGCGATGGCCAGGGACATAGGAGGGTGGGGGTGGAAGATGCTGATGACTGAAAAAAAATGAATAACTTCTTATTTAGGAACATTTACATCTATGCGTGTATACATGACTACTTAAAGAGGTGCCAGAAAAATCGATAACCAATGTTAACGGGGCAAGTTTAGGTGACATGTTTTGGTTCAGATAATTGTATGACTAGCTCTAATGATTAAGTATCACCATGTATTATTAATGTATTAAAACATCAAAATTCAATGTAAGAGATAAACTACATAACTGACATGTACCTCTTTAAGAGGTGGAATTAAAAAAAAAAGTTCAATTTATTGTAAAATTCAGAGATGCACTTCTGGGGATTTACCCAAAAACCACAAAAACACTTATTCGCAGAGATATATTCACCCTCATGTTTATTGCAGCTTTTTTTCTTTTTTCACAAATAGCCAAGAATTGGAAACTACCTAAGTGTCCACCATCACATGAACGGATCAAGATGTGGTCTGTGTAAACAATGCAACACTACACAGCCCTAAAAATTTCCGTCATTTGTGGCAACCTGGATGGAACCCGACGCGATGGTGCTAAATGACATAAGTTGAAAGGAGAAGGTAAATACTGGCTGATCTCGCTCGTTTGTGGACTATAAAGAAACAAAGGAAAGGAATAGACAAAACAAAAACCAACCCTCGGACACTGATGCTAGAAGGGAGGTGACCAGTCGGGAAGGAGTAGAGGGTGGAGCAAGGGGCGGAGGGTCCGATGGACAGTGCAGGACATTTTGGTACTTTGGTGCTGGCAGCAAGTACTAGCATATTTGACACCTGGTGAACTTACACCTGTGGGTTGATGTTATTGGGTAAATCAGCTACCTTTAAAAATACCTTTACAATTTTTGAAAAAGAGAATTCAAAGGAAAGGTCCCCAAGAGTGTAGAAAGTGAGGAAGTCTCTTTGCCCCTCTTTGGTTCCCCCTCCTCTGCTAAACCCCCAAGTCCCCAGGGTTTGATCTCAGAAGTAGGCAGTTGTGGGACATTCTTGCTGTCACCTGCAGGGAGCAGGACCACCTGTGCCTGCCTCTTTCTGGTGACTGCAGGGAATGCAGGGAATGCAGCCACCGAACCTCTCCAGTGCTGCCTGCCTGCTTTACCATCCCTCTCTGGGTCCCAACACCACCTGGAGTTCTCAGTAAAAGTCCGGGCGTGGTGTCAGCTGACTGCCAGCCCAGATGCTCTGCCCCAGGCAGCTCCTCAGGGTGGGGGCCTTCTCCCTTCAGCCTGGTCCTGGGAGAGAGGAGGGGACTCACTGCAGAAACCAGCTGCGGGGGGCAGTGCTTTTAGTGACAGGCTTTATTTTACACTCATGGACGCAGGGGCAGCCCCTGATTCCTGGTACCTGGCTCTGGGGTAATGAGGGCAGATGGAGAGTGACCCAGAGTAGGGGAGCCTGGCAGAGGAGGTGGTGGGTGGATTCTGGGTTGGTTGGTGCGTGTGAAGGGTTCACTCCTGGATCAGTTATCTAAGAGCAACTACCTCAGCAGAGGCAGTCCTTCTGAGGTCAGTCAGGCTCCAAGATGTCAAAGCACTGGAAACAGAATGAAAAGGATTAAGGCACAGGATTAAGCACCTGTCTACCCCGAATCACCAATTCATTGTCTAGTAGACTCTCGACAAGATTTTACAAATCCTTTAGTAGAAATGAAGGATCTCAATGAAAACAGGAAAAAGCAATCATTTATTTAGTGCTTTCTATATTCTAGGGACTGTGCACATGCTTATCTAAGTTCTGCTCAACGCAGCATAGGTAAAAGTAGTTTGGCAGCCTAGGAAGTATCAGTAAAGCAAGAGAATGTGTTTTTTGCTCTTCTTTCATTTGAGTGGATGTGGATGTAATGGCTGGAGCCAGAGCAGCAGTTCTAGTTAATGAGGAGAAAGCCTCTGTTAGAAGAGCAGTGCAGGCTTGCCCTGGTGGCCTAGAGGAGTAAACCCTGGGTGCAGTCCACATGCATCCCAAGTTCCCAGGTTCAAGACTCAGCGCCAGGGGAAATGACTAATGTGAACAGCTGAAAATGAAATAGTGTTTCTTCCTGCTCTCTTTTCCTACCTGCCTGCATACCTACTCACCCTCATTCCTGCCTGTACCTTTCCTTTAAGAAAAAAATAAATAAATAAAAGGCAGGTCACCAAGATAAAAGAGATCCTGAGTCCTTGATGTTCATGGAGTCACAGTTTCACCCTTGAGTGACCATCCTAGACTTCACATGGGTATGAAAGAAAGTTTCTTTGTTTAAACCATTGATTTTTGAAACACACCGCTAAGTGCAATCTTAACTAATAATACAGGTAGTTGCTATAATTATACCACTTTTACCAGTAAAAACATAGGTTTAGAGAAGTAAAAACACATCACTAAGATCACTGTAATAGACTGAGTGTGTTATTGTTTAAAATATTTGAACTCCTCCCTTGGATGGTTCTTTCGCACCACGAATGTCAGACTTGTCCACATGATTTGTTTTGGTCCCCCAAAAAAGGCAAGAAGCACACATCATTTCTAAGCAAAAGTGCTAGCTCGTGGTGGCACTATCTCCCATCATCCCTCTGCCACAGAAATGGTAACACTCCTACCGGGGGCTGTTCCTTCAGCAGGAACCCCAGCGCCCAGGCTGGCCGCTGGCTGCATGTACATAAGCAGGGATCCACCCTCCACTGTTGTAAGCCATGTGACTTGGGTCCTTTGCTACCATATCATAAACTGACCCAAGTTGACTAATTCAATCACAGGTCTAGGAAGAGTTAGGCTGAGATGTAAACCTACATCAGGCATAGTTGGGAGACGCAAGCTACCTGTCTTAGTCACTTTAGGCCACTCTCACAAAATATGTTTGAGGAGCAACTTTAAATAACATGCAGTTATTTCTCACAATTCTGAAGACCAGCAAGTCCAAACTCAAGAGGCCAGCAGATTCCATGTCTGCCAAGGGCTTGCTTCCTGGTAAAAGGTGGCAGGGGAGCTCTGTGGGGTCTCTTTTATAAGGTCACTAACTCTTTTATGAGGGCTCCACCCTCACGACCTTTCAACCCCCACCCCCACAAAGGCCTCACCTTCTCATATCAGCACATTAGGGATGAGGATTTCAATCTGTGGATTTGGGGGGAACACCAACATTTAATCCATAACAATACCACAGACACAGGAAGAAAGTATTTAACATAAATAATCCATAACTAAGTCATTGAAAATAGAAAAAGAATGCTAAGGAATTACAGAGGTAGCAACTGCAGGAAGCAGACGCAATTTCTAAAGCAGAGGGAACAAAGGAAAATGCTGTGAGAATTAGAAACTTAGAAGAGAGATTCCCACAGCACTGAGCCTCACATCTCTGGGCGGAGGATGTCAGGGGTGCGGGGGATTGGTGCCTATATGTCCGAGCTGGAGCTGCAAGTATGGAAAACTGCAAACCAGATTCAGGGGCTCCTGCAGGAGGAACTGTTCCTGTGGAGTGAAGAAAGGTAGCTAAGAAACCCACAGGAACATGAGGAAGACAGGACAGAGCAAGGCCCCCCAAGGAGGGGCCCTATGGACTGGATTTAGCATTGACAGGATCAGCTAGCAAAACAGAAATGAGGTTTGCAGGTTCCCAAACTCAGCATCATAAAGAAGAGTGGTTCTAAACCAATGTCACATCTAGTCAATTTTTGTGAATGTCAGATCGTCTCAAAAAAAAAAACCCAAAAAGAAGAGAAGAGTGTGTTTGGAGCTCAGAGCAGATAGCACAATAGCATAAGCCCTAAACATTAGCACTTTTCATGCTCCCACAAGAAGCATGAATTTTCCAAAGGCTCAGAGTTTTGACTGAGGTACTACCGTGTCTGTCCCTGGGCCTTGTGTCCAGAGCAGAGGAAAAGAATGATACTCCTGTCAGATGCACGGACTAGGAAGCAGGAGAGACCAGCCATGGCTCCCGGTCTCCGCGCAGTCCTCTGAGTTGTCACAGCACCCTTGGGCCCAGGAGCCGGGGCCCTGCTCTGAGTCCCATGCTGTGAAGGGCCCTGAATTTCACAGATGGACTTACTGAAAAACACGTGAGTACCTGTCTCATATGGGAGCTGGTGCTCAGATGTCCCTGTCTGCTCTCAAGACTGACTTCATTCAGGCCCCATGGACACATGTCTTCAGTTTGCTCGGCCTATGTCCTCAAACCAAAAGGCCGCCAAGTCGGAAGATTGTGAAAGCTTATGGATGCATGTGATGAAGACTGGACCTGGGCGCTGCTTCAGCCTATGGGGAGGGCTTCAGTGGTGGAGCTGCTTAGATAAAGGGTGAATTCGCTTCTTTAAGATCCTTATTTTCTTGGCGCGCCCTGGTGGAGCAGCAGTGAGGTCAATTACCTCCAAAGGAGCAGACCGCATGCTCTGGATTCTAGTCCCAGGTCCAGGGTAAGCTAAATAAGTAAACTAAACTAAATAAAAGTGAAATAAAGATGCTTCTGCCTCCTCTCTTGCCTTTTTTCTAGCCTGTAGCTTTCCTTAAAAAAAATAAATTAATTAAAAAAAAAGATTTTTATTTTCTTATTGTGCAGAAGCTTATTAGCCTGATGCAGCCCACTTGCTGATTTTTGCTTTTGTTGCTTGTGCTTTAGGTTTTATTTTTATTTGCCAAGACCAATATCAAAGTGCTTTCTCCTTATGTTTTCTTCTAGGAGTTTTATGGTTTCTAGTCTGTAAGTCTTTAAACCATTTTGATTCATCTTATCAATGGTGTTGGGTAGGGGTCCAGTTTCATTTTTCTGCTTGTGGTTATCTGCTTTTCTCAACACTATTTTTTGAAGACTGTCTTTTCCCCATTGAATAATCCCTATTCTCTTGTAAAAGATTAGTTGACCTGACATATAAAGGTTTATTTCTGAGCTCTCTATTTTGTTTCATTGGCCCATGTCTATTTTTGTGCAAGTACTACAGTGTTTTGATTACTGTAGCATTGTAATATCATTTGAAATCTGGAAGCGTGACACTCCGGCTTTGTACTTCTTTCTCAGGATTACTTTCGCTATCAGCAGGTGGCAAAACATCAAACTAAAAGGCCTCTGCACAGAAAAAGGAACCTTTGACAAAAAAATAAAAAGATAAAAAATAAAGACAATCTATGGAATGGAAGAAAATATTTGCAAACCATTTATCATCTAAGGGGTTAATTGTCCAAAATACAGAAAGAACTCAAACATCTTTGTGCTACTTCGCTGCACAGCCTTAGCAAACTACTACACCTAGTTTCTAGAGCCGAGCACTTTCTGTTGAAGAGCATCTATCCTCCATCCGTCACCCATGTGCAGTATGAGAGGACGTGAGCATCCAAGTTAATTCTAAGACTTTTCATGAGAGCAAATTGAAAATGGGATTCTTATGGACAGAAATGGGGAAATATGTGGGTGGAACAGATTGGAAGAAGAGCAGTTCGTTCTGGACATACTGAATTTGAGACTTCTATTGGATATCCAAGGGGAAATCTCAAAAGATCTGTCGAGATAACTGGGCTGGGGATAAACATCTGGGAGTCATTAGCTTTGAGATGATATTGAAAACAAAATTACCAATGAGTAGAGAGAAGAAGAAAACTTACTAGACCTTGAGGTCATCTCAGGAGAAAAGAAAGGGGATAGGGGAGGGAGAGAAAGAGAGACAGAGAAAGAAGAGACCAAGAAGGAGTTACTTGTTAAGTAAGCGATAGATAAAAAAACAAGTGAGTAAGATGACTCAAAAGATAATTGAAAAAGCAGAGAGAAAGGAACAAATATGTCCACCTAAGAACTTCAACAAATCCAACCAGCAATGATGCCACACAGCTCAAGAATTCCTAGTGTTTCAAACCGAGATCCAGACTTATTCGGTGCAAGTCGATACCCTACACAAAGCTGTCACTGCAGGAAAACTGAACCCATAGAAATATAAACGGAATGCCAAACAGAGCAAAGACTCAGAAATATATGCGAAATGATCGATCCATTCAAAACCACAGAGGAAAATCTGAATGCAACAGACTTATGCAAACTACCTGAAGATGAAAATAGGGTAAAAGTGATAAACGTGCTTGTGGGAATCAAGGAAAAATGTGCCTAATGCTGCTGATAGGAAGAAGCAGGACTGAGAATTGATAATTGAACTCAAAACATAGAATTCATTAGTAATTAGATGTTTTGAATGGAGAGAAAATCTACTTTGAGTTGGCTTAAAAGAGAATATGAAGAAATTAGAGATAACAAATAGGGATGACTCAAAGAGATTTGCTGCAAAGGTAAGCAAAGAGAAGGAGTTGTTTGTTTTTTTTTAAAGATGGGAAGATCAACAGCATGTTTGTATGCTGATGGGAATGATCCAATAGGGAGTGTATAATGGATCATGTTGGAGAGTGAGGGGATAATTGCTAGAGGAATGTTCTTGAAGGCAGGATTGGAGGTAGCCCATGAGGAGATGGACTGCATATCAATTATTCCTCACCCTTGACCCTCAGAGGTACATAGATGGAATAGTTTTTATTTATCCAGTGCCACAGAGCCAATGGCCACCAGAGTATGGGGGGACACGTGTCTATGTATTTTGTGGATGTCTCTGCCCTGAGAGGAAGGATTCTGGGGACTTGAAAGACAAGTTTGAAAAGATGAGGGACAAGGCAGAATTCACTCTTGCTTGAGCACCTGAACACAAAATCCTTAGCTCCATAGACACATCTGTGCCGGTTTTGAAAAGCTGTGGATCAGTTATCAGTGGGATTCTGTCTAACTCCCAGGAAGCGGTCTCACTGGGTCTCCAAGTTTCGTGTACTCACTCTAATTAGTGGTGCTGTCTCCTGTTGTCAACACCACTGAGTGACAGTGATAGGTGTAATAGTACACAATAGTGATTAACAAAAGATGCTCACAGAGGAATCGAGTGAGATGAGTGAAAAGCACCCACTGGATTTGGCAAAAGGAGGCTGTTGACCTTTGCCAAAGCAGTTTCAGTGAGAGGTCAGGAGGAAACCAAATTGCTGTGGGTTGAGGCTGTGGGATGAGTGGGTGGTAAGGAAGTAGAGATAAAGTGTGAGGAATATTGTTCAATTTATTTGGCTGCAAAGAGACAGAAAGAATGCAGTGATGACTCAAGGACTGGCAGTGTGAAGCGGGTATTGTCTCCTGATGGGGGACGTCTGGAGTATTTATATGCAGAAAACACAGACCCAGAGGAGAACAAATGAGAGAGAAAAAGAGGAAGAGTGTTGAAGGAGATGGAAGGGACCCAGAGCACAGATAAAGATAAGTGAAAACACAGAGACGTTGCATTCACTTGGTACAGGAGACAAGGCTCTTGGGATGAGGGACTCTAGAGAATGTTTTGGGTGTGAGAGGAGGTGGAACATTTTTGAAAAGTTGGAGCAAGGATGCAAGTACCAGAAAAAAAAGGATAGTGGAACAATTTTAGGGCTTCACCGGCTGTCAATATGAGTTTAGAGCCTGGTGATGTTCCCTATGCCTCCAAGAAGGAGGCAAGTAAGTGTGGCAGACAAATAAGAGACAGTGACATGCCCTGGTGGAGGAGGGCTTGGGTGCAGTCCACATACCTCCCAAGGTGCTGGGTTTGTGTCCCAGGGCCAGTGGGAACAACCAAGATGTACATCTGAAATAAAATTAATAAAGTGCTTCTTCTCTCCCCTTACCTACCTGCCCACTCACCTTCATTGCTGCCTGCACATTTCCTTAAAAAACAACAAAAAACAAAGAAGGAAGGAAGGAAGAAAGAAAGAAAGAAAAAACAACAAGGGATAGTGAGGTAGGATTCCCAGATTAGGGGTAAGCAAAGCCACAGCCAGGAATTTGTCAAGTGTTGTAAATGCATTTCTACACAGCCAGAAGTAGCCCCTTAGCCTCAGGCTTGTCCTTTCTCTCTCTGACTATGGAGATGTGGTAGGGTAACTGGAACAACTTCCTCTATCAGAAAAAAAAAAAAAAAGGTGGGGTTGTGGGGAATCAGAGAGGAGAGGAGCTAGCAGTCAGAGAGGAACTCTTAGAAGAGTCTCAGATGGCTAAGTCAGAAAAAAAGGTCAGCTAATGTGAGGCTCTTTGTCTTAAAAAACAAAAAGTTCTTTGAATACAGCAGTGCCGGGGCTGTTGTGTTATAAGGAAAAGCGTCAGTATTTTCTCAGTGGAAGTACACAGTCATCCTATGAGAGTAGACTGTCACTTTGGGAGCAGTGGTGAGGAGTGCTGTCTTGGGTAATGGAAAAGGACCTGGTGCAAGCTTTCAATGTTGGGGAGATCAGAGTGCAAGCGGAGCACCCCAAGACCCTAAATCCTGGCTGCAAATGGACTGCAGGGAAACTAGAAGCAAAGGTTCCAGCCCTAAGGCACTACAGTGATGCAGGCAAGAGATGCTCAGGGATTAAATTACGGTGCCAACAATGAAGAGGAGAAAAGTTGATATTGGTAAATATTTTAGATGTAAAGGATGTGGGACTTGTTAAAGGATTGGGCTGGAAGCAAAGGAATCAAAGATAATTTCTAGATTTCTGGCTTAAGTATTGGGAGAAGTCAGGGCAAAAATTTCAAATTCGTGGGCAGACAAGTTAAATAGACGTCTTTCAGGATGTGGTACATATATGCAGTGGAACACTACACAGCCCTCAGACGAAATGAAACCCTGTCATTCGAGTCAACATGGGTGAATCTAGGCGGGATTATGCCAAGTCAAGTCAAAAAGAAGAAAAATATATACCAAATGACCTCACTCATAGGTGGAATGTGAATAGACAAAGCAGAGGAACAGATGAGACAAAACCAACCCTTGGACACTTGCAATAGAACTGAGGTCACCAATAGAGAATGGGATGGGTGGGAGTCACGGGGTCAGGCAAACGGTGGCGGAGCCCACTGGCTAATGATTAAGGACACTTGGTGATGTGGCAGAGGGCAGGATGTGTTGACATATATCTGAGGAATGGGGAACCTATACATATGAGGTTATTTTTATGTGTAGAATAAGTTACTACAATAAAAATTAAATAAATAGACATCTCTCTAGAGAAGGCACACAGATGGCCTACAGACACATAAAAAATGTTCTACATCGCTCACCATCTGAAGTGTCGATAAAAACCACAGTGAGATATCACCCCACACCAATGAGCATGGCCTCTATAAAAAACACCAGGAACAACAAGTGTTGAAAAGGGTGTGGAGAAAAAGGAACTGTCCTCCACAGCTGGTGGGCAGACTTCCACACTGGGCCCCAAGCTGAGCTCTTAGTTGCTTGGCTTGGCCTGGCCTCAGGCATCCTCACTCCTAGTAATTTCTGGAATGATCAGGATGAATGGGGGGTTAAAGGTGAGTCATTTTGTTTCTAAAGCCTTGAACAGCATGTTCCAAGAAAAACTAGTATTTAGGATAGTGTTCCTGTGACTTGGACACGTTTCTAGGACTTGGGAGAAACCCTGGGACTTCTTGTGATAAGAAGACCCTGGTTCCCCTAGACCCTCATGGAGAACAGTTAATCACATATAGAAGGGAGCCCATTTCAGGACACACCTGTGCTCTCTGTCTGTAGAAGCACTGCCATGACGATGAGGTGAAAGAGAACCCCAAAGAGCAGCCCCAGTCCACAGCACAATGAGGGTGCTGGATTTCATTTTTGTCCCATGTGGTCAGGTACAGAGTCACCTAGTTCTTAGTCCCAGGACTTACTGAGAAGAGACAGGAGCTGAGCAGGGAAACCATACAAAGATTTAAAGGAGAATGAGTATCAGGAGAACTGAGAGTCCCACGTGGCCACTCCACTCACTGGGTCCATGGCAGACAACGTTCATCCACCACAGCGCAATCCCACTAAACCCAACTCAGCTTCTAGCCCAAACCTGAAGCTGTCTCAGCACAGACCTCCTTGCCACGACAACCAACAATTGTTCTTGACCTACAAGTCAGACTCAGTAGATATTCTTGAACTAGGACAATTCCGCTAACTTGTACTCAAAGTAGAGGAATGCTCTGTAGTGTTTTCTTGGAGCACTTGACCAGCCTTTAATATATTAAACTTATTTTAGGTGATGATGGGCTTTGGAAGTGAACTTCCATGGTCATGCAGAGCAGTTCTTTTTTGAGCCTTATACTCTTGATAAATGGAGAGTCTGACTCAGTAGATTGGGGGTTGGGACCTGAGATTGAGCATCGCTAACAAGCTCTTGGGTGGGAGCAATGCCAACACTTTGAGTAGCAAGGCACTAGACCATGTTAGACACTGACTCACCCAGAGGAAAATTTCAGACGAACAGCCTCTTAAAAGGCCTAAAGTGTTCTAGAGAAAACTTAGCAAGATCCTGCATCCACCTGGACAAGGAATCCAAGATGAGGTAACTGCCATGCAGACCTATGTTGTGAAATATGTGAGTAATTTAAGGGGAATACACACTCCAAAACCCATTTCCTTGTGTGCAGATTGCTGTTCAGGAACTAGAAAGGGTGATGACATCTGTCATGTGGGAAGAAAGACAGTAAGTGGGCTAGAGGAAGACTACTTGAAGTGAGCTGGGATCAGGACAGGGTAGCAGGGAAGCAGCTGTATCCTTTGAATCAACATGAATGGATTATGTTGGAGTGGAGACAGAGATAGGGGACTATGCCCTTTCCATTAGTGGCTTCAGCTTTCTTAGACCAAGAGACAATTCTGGAACCACAATCAATCAAACAAGCAATCAGATATAACCTTTGTAACTGACTTCATCACTTCATTCGTTTTCTGAAGAGCGAATTATTCAAGCAGCCTCCCTACCAGAGGGAGAAGTTAAGTTAAAGAAAATTTGTTTATTGGCACATATTTCATACTGGCCACAATCTAGCTCAGCTCAAGGCCTAGATAGGTGCCTGCAGGGTAATGTTGCAGTTGGTTACTAAAGGTTGGGGAATAGCTATCACCGTCAGCTATGGTACCTTGAGAACTTCCATTCTAAGGTGTACCAGTGTGAAGCCATCATGGTGTGATGGAAAAGGCTCCAGTTTACATTAGTATCATGGTTCCTCACCTCTGTGACCCTGGACAATGTACTTGGTTTCTCAGAATCTTGCTTTACCCATTAGCAAAAGATTATCTCCTTGCGGGGCTCAGGTAAGAATTAAATGAGGCAATGGATGTACAAGCTCTGCAGGCAAGTCCTGCCTCGCCCCAGGCACTCACGTTTGGAGACTCCTGTGCTGGTTCCGCCATGTTTCTTCCCTCTAACAGAGCAACCCCCTGGTGCTTGTGAAGAAGTGAGAAAGAGACCCATCAAATCCTGACTGGACCGCCTTCCCCTTCTAGTCCCCTGGCAGCACACCACCCACATAGAGGCAGCTAGCAAGAAACAAATTTCTCTTCAGTAACAAAACGGGAATAATAAAATCCACCTCCAGATTGTGAAGGTTTAATGAAATCCCGACTTCAGAAATCTCCAGGCTGATCGTGTATCAGTGTGTCCAGAGCAGTCCCATTTTTTTGTCTGATGTCTCTGTGTCCTAGATTAAGCAACCAAACACTC
>RJWH01010689.1:0-15572 GCA_004363575.1 Solenodon paradoxus
ACGCAGCGCAAGAAAGTGGCGCAGGGAGCCTAAACACAGGATCCGATGCGGCAGAGTCTGGTTCAGGTCCAGAGACCCACCCTATCAGCCGGAGGTGGCTTCTCGGCGCTCTCGCGCAAAGCTGTATGTCGGCGTCCCGCTGAGTTGCTCTGAGCCATCGGTGGGGGCACCCCGGCACGGTCTTTGGAGGGAACTAGTGGAGCAGAGGGGCTGCGGTTCGCTGAAGGGGCCCGATGCAGCGCTCCGGTGGCTCGGACCCGCGACCGGCTTCCCATGGGCAGAGGCAGCAAGGCATGGCGCGACAGAGGTGGGCGAGCCCGCGTGATGATTAGGGGTCGGAGATCCAGGGTTTCCATTCACAATTCACGAGTGTAGCCCCCCTCCTGGGCCCTCAGTCCCGCAATGCGTGCGTGCCTGCGCGTACAAGATGAGTGCTTGGGCCAGGCACGTGCCCACTCCCGAGAAAGGCTCAAAAGTCAGGGCTGGCTTTGGGGGAAGCAGGCAGGTTAGTAGTCCACAGGTGTGGAGGCCTTGTGCCGCGATGAAAAGCAGAAAAAAGGAGACCTTGAGAGGGGCGGGCCCAAGACACGTTCGGCGGTGGGGACATGCCAAAATCCAGACACATCAGAAGTGGGATTCAAACCAACGCCTCTAAGGGAAACCGGGACCTGAACGCTGCACCGTAAACCACTGGGCCATCCTGACAGCGACTGTAACTATTTCCCACTGGTCACCCTGAGCCTGGACATCAACACGAACTGGGGAGGTTGCTGGTGTGCGGGACTGGGAAGAGACTCACATGCACCGACACACAACCAGACCAATCAGTACGACAGACGGGACACTCCCCTTCACACCCATCCCTCCGCCGTCATCGCCGCCCCGATCTGCCTGCCGCTTTAAACCTGGCTGGCCCTGTCCTTCTGGTCTCCAAATCCATTCCGCTGGCTGTCCCTGTCCTAGAAGCAAGAAGGCAGCCTGCGCTCGGGTCTTCCGCGTCATCTGGGTTCAGTACCAGGTGAAGTGGAGGCCAGTTCGCTGGGGCACACGGTGGGTTCGGGGTCTGCTGGAGCCCTGAGGTGAAGCGGTACCGAGACGATAGGACAGAGATAAGCGTGGCCTCGAGGTCGAGAGTCAGCGAGCAGAGAAAGTGCGCCCCTTGTAATCCTCGTTAGTATAGTGGTGAGTATCCCCGCCTGTCACGCGGGAGACCGGGGTTCGATTCCCCGACGGGGAGTTACGACTATTTATTTTGGTCGCGGGCACAGCACTCTGTCTCTTGTCAGTCGCTCTTCCCCTTTGGCCCCTTCTGGACCTCCCTCGCCCAGGGGCCGGTGCACCAGCCGGCTCTTGCTGCGCTTCCCCCAGACTCCCTCAGCCCTTTCCCCGCACCGACTAAGGCCCAAGCACTGCTTACCTCTGGGCTATAACCTGTTTAGGACCTCTTGTCATCCTCCTTGTTCAAACCAGCGACTCGCCGGCTGCTACTGTGGGAAAGGACTTGCGGCCCGCGAAGCGAGCCACCCGGCGGGTGGAAGGCGGCGGAGGGAGTTGCCTGTACAGGGCGTGGCTTCGCAGGGCTTTGGAAGAAGGAGAAGGAAGAAGATCTTCGGGGTTTTGTTGGCGCGGGAGCCCTGGAGCCCAGCTAGTGGGCTGCAGCGGAGCCCACGGGGGACGGTGGCGGGGTCAGAGTTCCCAGCTCTGGTCAGCTGTAGGGGGCGGGTGTGATTCGGGGGGGCTATCCAAGCCTCCACCAGCGGCATTGGCGATGAGGACATGTTGCTGAAACGCCAGGTCTGGGTCTTTGGAGCCCACGGCTCGTGCAGCGTTGGTGGTATAGTGGTGAGCATAGCTGCCTTCCAAGCAGTTGACCCGGGTTCGATTCCCGGCCAACGCAAGGGTTTTTTTTTTTTTTTTTGCGCAGGGCGTGAGCTCTGGGCTATGGGCTTTCTGGTGTGCACGCTTGTGTGTGTATGAGGGGGCTTGTGGGAGCAAGAAACGGGCTGCATTTTGGGCCTGCTCTGTGCAGAACGGAGGAAACACGGTCTGGAGGGTTGGAGGGTGCAATCCACAGGGAGCAGGAGCCATCTGCAGGCCCCTAGCGGAAACGACGATATAGGGGGAAAGTGAGCTGGAAAACACTCTGGGGACATTGTTCTGGCACGTCAGGTGTTGGATCCAGCAGGTTGGTCCTAGTAATCACTCTATCACTCCCTGGTGGTCTAGTGGTTAGGCTTCGGCGCTCTTACCGCCCCGGCCTGGGTGTGATTCCCGGCTAAGGAAGTATATTTTTCTTGGGTTCTCTTGTAACTGGCATGCGTGGTCACCTTTTGACCTTGTTCTCCCACTCTGGGTTTTCCATGTATCCCTGACTCCAGCTTAAATGCTCACATCTCCTCTTGGGTCAGGACAGCCTGTTTCCCTGGTGGTCACCAGCAGACTGACCTGAATTTTGCCCTCACTTTCCAGTGCTCACCAGTCTAATCTTGTAGCTGACCCGTCACCACTTTTCATCTGCTCCCAGCCCCATCTGGGTCTAGGAAATGGACACCAGCATGCCAGATAGGATACCCTGCCTCAGCCTTGCCGTTCACCAAGGCTCTGGAGGCTGTACTACAGCGCAACGCTGCTGGGGCTGCAAGTGGTCTGGGAGGCAGGATAGCCTGGGACCCCCTCACCTGGGAGGTGAGAATATGACAACAATGCCCCAGGATCTAGTGGCTATCAGGGTAGAGAGTTGCTGCGAGAGACCAGGGACTTACAGGAGGCACTCTGGTAACCCAAAGCCAAGCTGAGGTGTGGGCAGTAGAAACACACGAGCGACAGGGAGAACCAATGAGGGTCCTTTGATAAGGATCCCAGACCTACACTCTTCATCCTGACACCATGCACTGGAAGGATCAACAGAGGGCAGTCCTGGAGTGGGTGCTGGTGCCAGCAACATGGAAGTCACGGTGGTGGGAGAGGACACAGCAGGGGACCCCTCTATGAGGTGCTGCCAGGTGTCAGGCTCGGGTGGGCTCAGAGGCAAGAAGGGAAGGACAATGAGGGTGCTGTCCAGAGCGTAGGTTGAGTGCAAAGTGGTGGGGGACATGAAGATAGGAGTTTGTCGTTGGGGCAAAAATATATGACAATGACAAAGATGGCTGCAGGATCCCTGACAAAGGTGGAGGGAGGATGTAGGTGTTGGGGCTGGGGTGGAGTGGATTGGTGTTTGGGTGGCAGTGGATCCAAGATGCTTGGTAGTGTTGCTGTTAGAGGAGGAAGAGGAGCCAGCCCGGTCTGCTGACTCTTTGGACTGGGCTGGATGAAATGAGAGAGCGTGTACATGATCCGTAGATATTTTCAGTCTCCTCATGCACAATTGTGACTTTGTGGCCCTCCAGGAGAATGGGATGTGTCCCTACCAGGAGTGGCAGCTCCTTGCCACCAGTTGCAGAAACAGTCTAATTTGGGATGTGTGGGGGACTACAAGGAAGAGGAGGTGAGGTGGTGAATAGTCAAGAGTTGGGCCATGCGGGTGCCCGCCTGTGGCCTGCCCATTTTGCTTGATGTGAAATTCTTGCCTGGTGAGCAGTGTCAGGTTTCTGGAGAGAAAGGGGACAAGGGAGGGGTTCAGGTGTGCAGGAGGAAAGACATGGGGTCAAGGGTTCCAGGTCCAGTTATGGTTCAGAGTTAGAAGCCAGTAGGGCAGGACAACCTGGAGGGTGAGATATGTGGGCTGTATGTGTTCCTGTGGACATCAGGGGACTGAGCACAGAGTGACCAGGGCCAGCTTTGTGTGTGGGCTGCAATACCAAAAAAAATATGTTGCTGTGCATGGGCCGGGAATCGAACCCGGGCCTCCCGCGTGGCAGGCGAGAATTCTACCACTGAACCACCCATGCGACCATTAGTACATATCCCACCCTTCCTATACTGTACTTATCAGCAACGACAACAGCAGGCTTCCGGCATGGCCAGTGCCCTAGGGTATTAAACTGCTCCAACAGAAGCACAGGGTTAGGCAGGGAGAGAGGGAGGGAGGCAGAAGCCCGAAACACCCAGCCCACACTTTCCCTGCCATCAAAAACTATGCCGAGACTGTGCAGGTCTCCAGAGGAAGCCAAAGTCGGACCAAGCCATGTCCGCTCCTGAATCCAAGTAGGTGCAGGGAATCTGCGGAGGGGGCCGTGCAGACCCGAGCGCCCACGATCCCTTCAGCAGCCAGTACCTATCCCACGCCCACACCCCGACGCCCCGGGTCGGGTATACCCCGGGTCAAAAGCAACTCTTTTCAGGACCCTCCGGTCGGTGGGCAAGTGACTCGGCCGGCAGAAAGAGTTGCCGGACCTGCCACGCGCCGGCGTGGGAAAAGGAGGCACGGTGGTCGGGCCTAGGGTTTCGGAGGCGATGGAGCGGTTCGCTGGGCAGGTAGCGTTTTGCCGCGGTGAAAGGGCAATGTTGGGTGGGAGGGACCGGAACAAGTGCCCCGGTGGAAACGTGCGCAAAGGTGGGTGTCATGCCTCCAGGTGAGACTGCGACATGAACGCAGTGCCTTAGACAGCTCAGCCATCTTGACGGTGGGTCAGTTGCCGTTCTTCTACCTGCGCCTGGACGCCACACAGGCCAGGCAACTGTCTGCTTGCGCGACTCCGACTGGACGCGCACCAGCTGACGCGCGGCAAGTACCGGGCGACCACGCCGTCGCCTCCGACGGCCCAGTCCCCGTTCACCTCCCGCTGCAGCCTGGCTCGCTCTGTCCTCCAGGTCTGCAAGTTCATTCCGCAGGCGGTCGCGGCCCCACGGATAAGAAGGCGCCCGCGCAGGGGGCTTTCATGGCAACTGGTCCGGGTGTAGGCGGAGGCCGATTCGCTGGGGAACTGGATGGGTTCGGATTCGGCTGGAGCCTTCGATGGAGCGGATGGGGTGCCACGTGGCACATGGCAAGGGTAGGCGTGGGCTGGCGATCGGAGAGCATTTGGGTGGCGAGAAGTCTGCTGTTGCCATCCTCGTTAGTATAGTGGTGAGTATCCCCGCCTGTCACGCGGGAGACCGGGGTTCGATTCCCCGACGGGGAGGCTGTGTCACCTTTTTAGGTCGCTAGCGCCACCGTCTGACCAGTCTTTCCTAGTTCCCTTCTTGGAAGCGGCCCCTGGCTCCGCGGAGCAGGCGGTGAGTTTGCGTTCAGGAGCAGAGGGGCACAAGCGGCGAGGAGAGTGGACTCGAGGGATCCCTGGATGGAGAAAGGCTTTGGCCTTTATTTTAGGTCTGAAAAACGCTCACCAGGCTAATGGTCCCAGGAGAAGAGCAGGTAGGTGGGGAGGAGCCTATTGTCATCCTCGTTAGTATAGTGGTGAGTATCCCCGCCTGTCACGCGGGAGACCGGGGTTCGATTCCCCGACGGGGAGGTAAAACTCTTCCTTTTGGTCTCTGGCATTTCTTGGTTTCCCTCGCTTTCCTGCGTCTAGCCCACTGCCTTCTTCCTGGATGCATCGGTCTAGGGTCTCCGGTCGGTTGTTAGGCTGCTCCTTGCGATTGAGTGATCAGCCTGCTCCCGGTGCTGCCGCCTTTGGAAGCCTCTCCCGGCTCTGCTGAGCACGCTGTGTTCGCAGGTGGGAGGCAGAGGAGGGCGCTGTCGGCTCCTCTTGGAGCCCGGCTTTGTCTTTTTGTCGGGACCAGAAGACGCGCTCCTGGCGAGTGGACTTCGATCAAGAGCCGGGCGGGAGGCGTGGTGGGCGGTCAGGATTAGCTGTGTCTGGCGGGTCCTCCGGGGGGTTGCTCGGGCCGGCGCCTGGCTAAGCCTGCGTCAGCAGTGAGCAAGTTTTGCTGATAGACCCGGGTTGTGTCTTTAGAAAACTTGTCGCGCGTGGCGTTGGTGGTATAGTGGTGAGCATAGCTGCCTTCCAAGCAGTTGACCCGGGTTCGATTCCCGGCCAACGCAGTGAGTTCTTTTTGCACGAGTCCAGGGCCCCGGTGGCCCCGAGACACGATCTGACCTTCCCCTGTGAGCGCCGGTGTGTGTTTTCCTGGATGTGGGAGGAGAAAGCGTGCTATTTTGTGCGGGCTACGTGCTTGAGGAGGCGAACACTATTTGGGCGGTGAAGCCGGGGTCACGTATGGAGTCTGGCAGAGTGACAGGATGAGGTTCTGGGGGGGCTACGTGCTTTGGTTCCAGTAGTCAGCGTGCTGATAGAAAACCTGTCGTTCCCTGGTGGTCTAGTGGTTAGGATTCGGCGCTCTCACCGCCGCGGCCCGGGTTCAATTCCCGGTCAGGGAAGTTCTTGTTTTTTCCTCGGGAACATTGCCCACTATTGTAACTTTATCCACCTGCCCACGTGCACACCTTTTGGCCTGTCTCACCCGTGCTGGGTCCTCCGCTTGTCACCCGCTCCAGCTCAGATACTCAGGTTTTCGTGCCCAGCGCAGCCTTTCTTCCCCCAATTAGTCTCGAGCAGCCACGCCCTCGCCTGCCCGCGCGGTCCAACTGCACTTGTCTGAGCACAAGTCCGCCCATGTCTTTCTGCTAGGAGTCTGTAAGCGCGCCCTGGTAGAGTCCAGCAGGGTGACAGGATGAGGTTCTGGGGGACAGTGGTTAGTTGCCACGCCCTTGGCCCCAGCAGTCCACATGAATCCTAAGGATTCCCGTTGTATATAAAACTCTTCTTCCTCCTCTCTCTTCCTGCCTGCTTGCCTACTCACCTTCATTCCTGTACTTTTCCTTTACATTAATAAATCTAAAACTTGTGTATTTTTAATAGTTTTAGTAGTAGCACTGTTACTGAGAGTCACGAAATGGTCTAGGTCATTTTTTTTAAAAAGGTAATTAAAGTATTTCTTGCAGAGAAGGCTTTGAATGCTAACTTATCCAAATATTTACCCAAGAACAAACTTGTGTATTCATTTCTTCATTGATTTTATTACGGAAAGGTAGAAGCTACCTCACACTTCAGAGTTTAGAGTCTTTTATGAAATACACATGCCCTACATACAGACATTGTTTTAAAGCAGATCAGATCAGCACATGTCATTTATAGTTTTAAAGTCAGCTTCTGAGACACGTGTCACTGCTGCTTTCTTCCCCACCTTCTACAGCCTCCTCCCACACCCTATTGTGTTCTGTCCACATGAACACAGACTATAACCTAAATTAAGTTACATCCCTTCTACCGTAAGGTTAGACAGAGTGTGCTTCCATCTTGGTTTCTAGCTCTCAAAATCTTGGGGGAGGCCAGTTGAACCTGTGAGTCTCCACTGCCAGCCCAGGGCAGGCCTAGGAGGCAGGCATGCTGCCTAAGCAGATGGGTTCTTCCCATACAGCTCAGAAAGGGGCCCTGCAGTGCCCTGGATTGTCAGGTGCCTGTAGGCCCAGCAGGTAACGCAGCACCAATTTGCACCCCCACCAACAATGCAAAAGTGTTCCCTTTTCTCCACATCCTCACCAGCATTTGTTGGTTCCAGACTTTTGGATGAGAGCCATTCTTTCAGGTGTAAGGTGATATCGCATTTTGTTTTAATTTGCATTTCCCTGATAGCCAGTGAGTAGGAGCATAATTTCATGTGCCTGTTGGCCATCTGTATATCCTCTTCAGAAAAGTGTCTCCAATTACAATTCCCATTTTTTGATTGGATTGCCTATTCTTCTGTTGTTGATTTTTATTAATTCTTTGTATATTTAAGATATTAAGCTTTTGTCAGAAATAGCGAATGCAAACATCTTCTCCCAGTTAGTAGGTTTCCTTTTGGTTTTGATGATGTTTTCTTTTGCTGTGAAGAAGCTCCTTAGTTTGATGTAGTCCCAGTTGTTTGTTTATTTATTTATTTTTTTGTTTCCCTTGATGATGGATTTGAGTCCCCAAAGGCTTCTCTATGACTGATGTCATGGAAAGTCTTTCCTATGTTGTCTTCTAAGAGCTTTGTGGTTTCTGGTCTTATGTCCAAGTCTCTAATTCATTTTGAGTTCATTTTTGTGAAGGGTGTTAGAGAGTGGTCTAGTTTCATTCTTTTGCACGTGGCTGCCCAGTTTTCCCAATACCAATTGCTGAAGAGCCTTTTCTTTTTCCATCTTATGCTTTTGGCTCCTTCATCAGCGATTAACTGACTGTATGTAAGTGGGTAAGTTTCTGGTGAGTCAGTTCTATTCCATTGATCTGTGCCTCTGTTATCATTCCAATACCATACTGTTTTGATCACTATTGCTTTGTAATATAGTTCACTGTCTGGAAGTGTAATCCCTCCAGATTTGTTCTTTTTTCTAATGATTGCTTTGGCTATTTGGGGTCTTTTGTTGTTACATACAAATTTTAAGATTTTTGTTCTATTTCCTGGAAATTTTAATGGGCATTGCATTGAACCTATATATTGCTTTGGGTAATATGGCCATTTTAATGATATTGATTCTTCCCAGCCACAAGCAGGGGATGTCTTTCCATATCTTTGTGTCCTCTTCTATTTCTCTTAAGAAGGTTTTTGTTGTATAGTTCTTTTACCTCCTTTGTCAGGTATATGCCCAGGTATTTCATTTATTTAACTTCTATTTTAAATGGTGTGATTTTCATGATTTTGTTTTCTTCTAGCATGTTGTTTGCCTATAAAAATGCAACAGATTTTTGTGAATTGATTTTGTAGCCTGCCACTTTACTGTATTCATTGATGAGTTCTAGAAGTTTTCTGATAGAGTTTTTGGGATTTTCAATATATATAATCATGTCATCTGCAAATAATGAGGGTTTTACTAGGAGGAAGTTTAAAAAATTTTCTTTTATTGAGTTCATCTTGGTGGTTACCCTTGACCCTGGGTCTCAAACCTGGGTCCTTGGGAGGTATGTGGACTATGTCTGGTAGCCTTATCCACTAGACCACCAAGGTGTACCCCTAAAATGTTTTTATAATTAACTTTTACATATTGATTATGTGGTGAAATTTCACTATATTTGATAGATTGGGTGTTAAGGATTGAATTCTATCTCTCCAAGATGGAGATGTTAAAGTCCTTACACCAAGTACCTTAGAATGTGTGTTTATGTAAATAGTTAAGATGAGGTAAGCCTGCAGTTGGGCAGGACCCTAATCCAAAAGGACCAGTGTCCATATATAAAGGTGAAATTCTGACAGGAGAGCACACAGGGGGCTGTGGAGTAAGGCTGCCCCTAGTCCAGGAACTCTCAGAAGACAGGGAAGAGGCCTAGCGCCCTCATTTTCCCAGGACTCTGGAGGGAGAGGACCCTGCTCACTCTTGGCTCTGATTGCCAGCCCTGGAACCAGGAGATGGCACAGGACCTTTGCCTCCTTCCCTCCCTTCCTTTGTAGGCAGACAGGAGGAAGAGAGGAGGAAGAAGCATTTGCATTTCTTTTATTTAGTTGTACATTTTGATTGTAAAACCTGGGTCCTTGGGATATATGTGGATGGCGCTCAGCTGGAGGCAGGAGATCCAACTGGTACTCCACCACGAGGGCCTGCCAGGACATTGTTTAAGCCTCTTTGTTCACAGTACTTTGTTTTGGCAGACCTGGCTGATTGGGTTAAGTACCATATTTTACTAAATTAATTTTACCTGTTCACTTTTATTTAAACACTCACTTTTGAAGAAGGCCCTGACTCTTCTGAAATCAGCAAATAAATGGGCATCCTGATCACAGGGCAGTTGCTTCTGGAACTTTCACCTGGAGAGAGAATCAGGAGCCGATGTAGAGCCAAGGCCAGCTAAAACTTGTTAACACTGATGAAAACTTTTTAAAACAACTTACCTCTTCTTCCTCTTTAAAAGCCCTACCTTTCATACCTCTTTGGAATGCTAGGTTTCTAATGGAATTGCAATTCTTTGACTAGAATAGGTTTTGTCTTTTCATTGTATCCTTTCTTTCCTTTTCTTTCTTTCTTTTTTTTTTTTTCAGGTAACGACCTTCTGATTGGGCTTCCCCACACTTATCCTTGTTGCAACAATCTATTCCGACCAAATAGCCAAGCAAACTTTTCAAAATGTGAGTATTGTGTCTGTCACAACTGCTTTGCTCAAAGCCCCGACAGGATGAAAGCTAAAGTCTCTGCAATGTTCTGCACAGCGTTGACGGATCCCACCGCCTCGGACCTCGTCTCTCAGCGCTCCTCTTTGCTTCCTTCAACACACCAGTTATACTTCTGTTCTAGGCTTAGCTTATTTCTTGCTTCTAGAATTTCCTTCCCTTCCTTCCTTCCTTCCCTCCCTCCTTCCTGGCAGGAATGAAGTCCGGCAGTCAACAAGAGGAGGAAGATGCATTTTATTTATTGAGCTGTTCATTTTAGTTGCTGCCCCTGTTCCTGGACTGAGAACCTAGGTCCTGGGGCTGTGCCCCAGGTGAGGGATGATGCCCTGAGCCACCATGTGGCTCTTATCGATAGTGACATCATATTCCATCATAGCCTTTACTCAGATATCCTCTTCTCAGTGAGGCTTCCGTGGTCATTCAACATAAACCCCCCTCCGCCATCCCTTCACCTACCACTCTCTTGCTTTCTTTCCCTACCCAACCCTTCCACCTTCCACTACAGCATGAGTTCCCGGAGAGCAGCGTCTTCCCAGACTTTGTCTAGGCCTGGATAAGCTTAAGTGTATGGTCAAAGTTTGCACTGCACACACAAGAGCCTCTCCGAACCGCTCTGGATTAAAAAGGGAAATGAATGGCATTGGAGGTGTGTCCATGCATGCTGTGGTTAATGGCCAGCTAGAGAGGTTGCTGGACATGGAACGCTGGGGTGAGTGAATAGGTGGAGTTCTGAGCCTGCTGACAGCAGGAAAGGAGGTTGGAAGAGTTTTAGGCAAGGCAGACCCTGAGCAGGCTGGGACACAGACCACAGCAAGCTACCTTTCCCCTTCTGAGATGATGTCCCTTCTCTCACAGGCCCTTGGCTAAAATATCCCATCTTAGACACCCAGGCCTGGGTCCTGGAATCTGGGAGTGAACGAATTCAGTGTGGATAGCTTCTCTCCTCCTGGGGTTATGAAATAGGTTCCTTCTCTCAAGGATGGTTTGGTTTCCAGTGTGGAAGGCACTCTTTCATTGCATGCACATGACAGCGATGGGCCTATGGGAACAGGAGGGACCACCATGGTGTATTTGCAACTTTTCGCCAGTGCAGGGTCACTCCAGGGCGGCTCACTCCTCTGAGGAAATGACTTGATGAAAGGGGGGACCGAGTCAAAAAAGGGTCTTCAGCTAATTGGTCTAGTCAGCATCCTAAGCCCTAGAACAGACAATGAACTAATAACAAAAAAACAAGCAACCCAATCAAAACAGGGGCAGAGGATCTCAACAGACCTCTTCAAAGAGGGAGATGCAGATGACCAGTAGGAACAGGACAAAATGTTCCTTCTTGTTAGGGAAATGCACATCCAAGCCACAATGAGATATCATGGAGAGAATGATCTAGACGGAAAGGACAAGAAGCAACAGTTGGTGTGAGAGAAGCTGTGGAAAGGAAGGAGTGCACGAGGGTGGGAGTGCAGATCGGGGCAGCCACTTTGGAAGACAGTGTGGAGATTCCTCAGAACCTGCAATCTCATCTCTAGGTGTTAATCTGAAGAATATGAAAGCATTAACGGGAAGAAATATATGTTCATGGCATCACTGTTTATAATAGCCACAATGGGGAATCAACCTAAGTGCCCACTGATAGACAAGCTGATAAAAAAGACCTGATATACATATGTTTATAATTATATACGTAATGCATAAAATTGAATACTACTCAGCACCCCCTCCAAAAACCGTGAAATCATGCATGATCTCATCTACAATTGCCATACAGCAGCACTGAGGTTGCCAGAGAATTCTACGGATTAAATTAGGTTCACGTAATAGAATAATTTTACCTATCACTTAATTTTCTCCTTTCCTTTCTCTTTTGCAGTTTTTGTTTTGTAACAGAAGTCACTGGATAGCAAAAGAGTCAACAGATGTTATACTAACCGGGAGCTGAACCCAGCCTTCTGGTGATGACAGGCAAGCGCCCTATTACCAAACCACCAGCACGCTACCACGTGTGAGCCCGCTGTAGAATTACTCCACCTAAACTCTGTCACCCGCGCATTCCACGCCGGCACGCAGTCGCGCTTTGGAACACAATTTTCAAAGTGTTGTCTAGTTTTAAGACATTAAACGTGAAGTTTAAAAACGATTGTTTCAGCTCTTGGCTTTGGGGTTCTATTCGCGTGTCGCGGGCTTTCGACTCCTCCCGCGCGCGGCAACCAGGCGCTGTGGCGTCAAGCGCCCACCCCACGCAATGCTGGGGGTGGGGGGACTCCGCCCCCGAGGTGGAGAAGGGGAGCCGGGCGGGGCGGAGGACAAGGGGGAGGGTGGGAAGGGACGCGGAGGAGGCCGAGGGAGGGAGACGCGAGGGAGGTGGGAGAGGAGGGGTGTGGGAGCGCGCGGAGGAGCGGCGCTGGGGGAGAAGGACGCGGGGACAGGGGATGGCGGAAGGGCGGGTGGCCGGGGGACCGCACCCAGCACGGTTCAGTCGGTCTGAAGTGCGCCCAAGTGCTATTTCGCCCAATCCTCACAACTCTGTCCCACTTTACCAAGGCTTAGAAAAGTCAAAAGCCCTCCCCAAGGTCATAGTCTAGAATGACAAAGAATGCAGTTTGCCTGCAAACCTTCTCTAGGCTACTGGGAAGTGTTGAAACAACCGACTGTACGAGTTTATCTTCCTTCTCTAATGACTCCCCCGCTGTGGTCTTTGCTTTCTTTCCCTGCTTTGCGCCAGGCGGCACACGGGCTGCAAAGCATCGCGGTGGCAGTGACCCTTGACACGAGCCTGGCGACTCTGGGCCTGCGGGGATAGTAGGGGCCAGAGTCGCTCTTGGTGTCTAACTGCACAGAGAAAGAACTCACTAAAGTGAGATAGAATAAAGGAATGGATAAATAGGCACTAAGAATCAGAAACGTAACGGAACATTTTTTTTTTTCAGAGTTGGAAATAGATCTTTGTTTCGACCGCGGATTTCTTACACCAACTCTTCTGCCTAAAATACAGAAAAAGAAGAAATTCAGGCAGAGTGAAGCACAAAAGTTAACTTTCTATATGCAGACAAACCGGCTGTAACAGAACAAGCAATACAAAGATGGGCCTTTCTCCATCAACTGATTCCACTTTTTTGGCTGGGAGAAAACGAAAAAGACCATTTGTCAGAAGTGGGATTCGAACCCACGCCTCCAGGGGAGACTGCGACCTGAACGCAGCGCCTTAGACCGCTCGGCCATCCTGACAACTGGTGCCCTGGCTTTTCTTTTATTTACACATTTCTCCATTTTGCTTCTTCGTCTTTGGGGGCGAACACCACCGAACTCTCCTGGTTCCCCCCAAACTGGAAGGTAGGGGCGCCGGCTGCGACCCTCACTTCTGCCTCTTCACTCTTCCACCCGCACATACTGCTCGGGCGCCGCTTCTTCCGGGCCGCGCCCGCTGACTGTGCGGCCCCAAGCGGGTTACCGAGAACGCGCGGGGCTAGAGAAAGCGGCGAGGGAGCCGGCTGGTGGCGGGTGGTCTCTGCTGGGAAGAGGGGTGTCTGTGAACCAGGATTATTTACCGAACCGAGGGGTCTCTTCTGGGACCAGGGGTCTCTGCCGGGCGTGGGGAATGGGCGCTCTGCTGGGCGAGAGAGGGGTGTTTGTAAGAGCTGAAATCTGCCGCGTGGTCGTGGACACCGACAACGAGGACTGCTCATAACACTAGCAGTTTCAGGTGTTTTTGTCAGTTGGCGTTGGTGGTATAGTGGTGAGCATAGCTGCCTTCCAAGCAGTTGACCCGGGTTCGATTCCCGGCCAACGCAACGTTGCTTTTACTCTCGTGAAGTCTTGGATCTTCTGGATCGGGTATCTCTGCACCAACCTGGGTTTCCGTCTGCGGCAGTCGCGCGGGCGCCCCCTGCTGTTGCTAAGCGCAGCGCTTCTGAGGATCTGCATTAGCAATTAACTGAAATACATCGAAATTTTAAAGCAGCTACTCAATTCTAATATTGGGGCTCCCTTAAGGACATTTTTGAACAACTTAGGTATATAGTTCTACTTTTTCAATGGTGAATTTGGTGACATCTAAATATCAGTCCAATGAAATGGGTTGTCTGTAAGTTTAAAATACATATCGACTTGAAGATTAAGGAGGAAAAATAAATCTCGTTGGTATGTTTGTATTAGTTGTATAATGAAATCATATTTCGAATTTTTGCTTTACATCAGCTATCTTATTTAAACGATTACTTGTTTCTTTTTCTTTTGTGTTTCCATTATGCTTGGTGTGAAACGCGCTGATTTAAGTGGTAGAGATACAATTTCCAAAACAGATCTGGTGGAAAATTGCTACAGCACCTTAGTAACTTCTAGACTGTGAGTTTCTTTTCTGAAAGTAGCACTCCTCTTTGGTATAGTGGATTCTTCGCCTGCCACGCGGGAGACCGGTGACTTTTCCCCGCGCCTCCCTTTGTCTGAATTCTGCCCTAAAATAAACTTCACTCTGCAAGAGTGTGCCCCTCGCCTGCCCAGTCTGCAGGTACGGCTTTTTTGGTTTGTTTTAATCCCTGGTCCTTCTCTAACCGCCTGGGTGGTCGATACGCAGCGAGTCTTCCAGATCGTGGTGGGGCCCACGCCGCACTTACGCAGTTAGAATTCCTGCGAGCGCTTTCTCTGCGTGCAGTGCGTCCGGGGACTGCACGCGGGCAACCTTTCCGCCCACCGGCGATGGAAATTCTACCGCTGCATGTCGCTCCAAACGCAGGCTTTTTTTTGTTGCTTTTTTTTTTGGGTTTTTTTATTCACCATCGATTCGCTTTGGGCACGTCACTGACTCTTCTGCGCTTCCGTTTCTTGTCGGTAACGTGGAGGAGCAAACTGCATGCAGTCCCGAGACCCTCGGAGGTTTCAAAGTCCTTTGAAGGACTGAGTGCCCTGCTCTTAAGACGAGTGAAAGTGTGGGAGCCAAACATAATTTTTTTCTCAGCTCTTCCACTTAACTAGGTCTTTGACTTCAGGTCAGTTTTCAGTCTTTCTGAATAGAGAGAAAGATAAAGATATAGACACATGCATATAGACATATGTCTATTGGTATATGTATATACACATACTATTCATAACGTACACATATATACATGTTTTATATGGATGTGTGTATATATATTTCTATACATATATCTTATATCCAGAAAAAAGTTATTCTTTAAAAGATGAACACATACTGTGTACCAGGGGTGTGTGCGAGTGTGTGTGTGTGTGTATACCTTATATAGATACCTTAAAGAAAACATACAGAATAAGCAAGTCACAAAGAAATAAAAGGTACCCACGTTACTGTCATTTAGAACATTCACCGACCAATCAGAAAAACATTGACTATACCTTTCCCTCATTATAGCAGGTTTAATTACATTCCTGTCAGGGACAGCTGGTTGCCAAAGAACTGTTTTTTCAGTGCTCTCTGAACCTGAACGCCCTAAAAGTTTTTATCTCTCAAAACATATGTTATAACTGCTTTGATGTATTGGCGCTTAAAGTACTTGCTGTATTGCTTTTTGAAGTTGTTTTTCTATTTGAAATAGCCTATCATTGTAATCCTATGAATGACGTAG
>RJWH01010690.1:0-15564 GCA_004363575.1 Solenodon paradoxus
AAGACAGAGGACTTACTCTGCCAGTTAGCGAGACTGACCGTAAAGCTCCAGTGACTAAGGCAGGACAGAAAGGCTGCAAGGACAAACAGAGCAACAGAACGGAGTCCAGAAACAGACCCACATATACACAGCCACTTAAATTACGACAAAGATGATAAGGCTGTACAGTGAAGAAAGGATGATATTTTTGATACACGGTACTGAGTCAACTGGATAGTCATACTGAAAAAAAAAAAAAAAAAGAACAAAAACAGTATTTTCACTCTCCATCCACTGGCTCATCTTGCTTCACTGGTTTAGAACCTAAATGAGTAGAGTCCATTTTGTGAGAGAATCAGTGTCATTTTCTATGAACCTGTGTCCTGAGTTTCAGCTACGCCGTCCTCCGTAACCTACTCCTCGTTCTGTAGCTTTGCAAACTTTCTCTGAATCACCTTACTCTCCGGCTTACGATGCCTCCTCTGTGATAGCTTCCCACTGCTCGTAAGATCAGTTCCAAACTCCTTAACAAGTCTCATGAGATCCTTCGTGAGCTGGACTCTGCTTCTTTCTCCATTTTCATCTTCCCCCACTTTCTTCTGGATACCGAGCGCATGTTCTGTATTTTCCCTTTTCCCTTTCAATGTACTTCTATACGCTGCTCTTGCCACCATTATAGCTCCATGACCCTTGGCTGGATGAACGTCTACTGGATTCATGGTTCTCAGCCTGAACATCACTCCCTGCAGGTGTCAAAGCAGCACTTCCTGCTCATGAACACGCTCTCTGGCCTCCCTAACAACTCTCATTTCCTGTCGCATCGAAGGGCTCCTACAGCGCAGCCCTGGTTTTCGGCCCGATCATGGCACCTCTCAGACCATATGATTATTGCTTCTTTACTTTTCTGCAGCTTTCTGAGGGCAAGAAGCTGGTATTGTTTGTCACTGTTACTCCCAATGCCAAGCATATAGTGAGCACTCAATAAAACTAGTTGAAATGAGTTACATTCACGATTTTAAAGTATGTTCACACATATAACGTTTTTTAAAGAGTCCTTGGAGATTGGACAGCTTTAAAGGGTGCTCCCCTTTTACAATGGCCCAATCGAGGCTCAGGGACTTTGTAGAAACCAACCAGGACAAACGGTGTTCTTTTAATATTCTATTTATCTTGCTTCATCCTTAGGCCCACTGTACTGTTATTTTGATATAACACATAAATGACTTTAGGCTTAGTTTAAATGATACAAATTCTTTCAAGTCCCTTTTTTCTCTTTAACCTTTTATCAAGGGAAGGTTCCAGCATATACAAAAACAGTCTAGTGTGCTGAGCCACCAAATACGCACTAGCTAGTCTCAGCAATGATCAACTCCTGACCAGTCTGGTTGCCACTGTGTCCCACCCACTCTTCATCTTCCAAGTGCCTGGAGGCAAACACTTAGACATGAAATCATTTCATCTGCAAATATGCTCACTAAATGGTGCGTTAAACAACTCATTCAAAGGCATATCCAATTGGTGGTATTAAAAAGATTCATAAATGGGGTCACTGCTGATAGTTTAGCAAGGGTAGCAAGAATACCCACATTCGTAATTTCCATATTCAGGGTTGAGGTGGGGTTACGACGCAATCTCTCTCCTGGTATATAATCTGACCATTAGCACTCTACCTCTCTGGGCAGAGTGACATAGATTAAAACAGGCGAAATAAGGACAAACTTTTCTAATGATTCAGAAAAGTAGATCTCAAAACTTCACAATTCTGAATGGAAAGAACAATACAATGAGTCCAGCTGTTAATAATTTTGTCAGCTTCCTTTTGTCCTTCATCCAAGTCATCAAACCAGCCATGTCACAAGGCCAAGTGCCCAAGCCTGAATCTAAGACCTGGTTGGGCCTGACCTAACAAATGCTGTCATGTGAGATCCAGTTTGTATGTCTGCAAAATCCAAAGAGCGAGCTCAATTCTCAAAGGAAACTTACTTCCTTAAACATAAATCTTTGGCACAAAACCATCTCCAAAGTGATGAGCACCAGGCTGTGCACTAGTAAAACATTATCACACTCATCAGTCAGGTTGTGCCATAACATAATGGAACCATAAATCGACGCAACTATCCATGGCACCAACAACAGGGGGTGGAGATACTTTTGAATTCTCTTAGACACTGTAAAAGTTGTCCACAGCCAGTAAAGCTGGCTGGGAAGTTTACATTTTTCCCTAGAGGCTTGATAATGAGAAACGGGTTAAGGGATCTGCCAGCATATGGCTTCATTCTGCAAACACTCTGAGTGCAAATCAAGATGCACACACATGTACACGTGTCTATCTAGGTCTGGCTATCCATCTCTAATCTATCACCCTGATTGAGTTAATAGCTCATGTCACCAAGACCAATGCCAAAAACACCTCTGGTCAAAGATGCAGTGAATCGTACCACTATATTTTCAACTATAAATCTGTTATATTATCCCAGTCAGTGCCCCATTTAACAGATATCGAAAAAAGCTAAAGTACTATGCTAATCACTTTTAATGTTATTTATCCAACTAATACTTAGTGAGATCTACTATGAGCTACACACTGCTCTGTGCACACAGCATACATTGGTGAATAAACCAATAAAAAATAAATACTATGTATCTTAGAAGGAGGTACATGCTCTGATAAACAAAAATATGCCATGTTAGTCAGTAGGGTGGCCGAGGGGGCAGCCTTCAGAATGAGTGGACCAGGGAAGCCTCATGGAAAGGTGAGGACTGAGCAAAGCGTCCAGGGAGCAGAGACTAGCAGCCAGGGCTAGGGAAGGAAGCAGAATGTGGAGACAGAAGAAACCACTGTGGCAAAGGTCCCTAAGTGGGTGTGGCATGTTTGAGGAAGAGCAAGGAAGCAGGAGTCTCAGGGTGATGGGGCAGCTTGGCAGGACTGCACTTTGGTTCTCAGAGGAGTGGCGTGATCTGACTTAGGGCTTCAGAGGCGACTAATGCCTGGCTTTGCTGTTGAGACAAGACTGCAGAGGGAAAAGGAGTGGCAGGTAAATATCAGGAGGCCACTGCAGTGATGGCAAGAGAGCAGGGGGGCACTGGGGGCGATGTGCCACGCAGCTGCCAGACAGGCTTAGGAGACAGAGTGGATGGGGCTGCCTGCGGATAGGATGTGGGACACAGGAAAAAGAAAGGGGTCAGGGACAACCTAAGGTAGTGGGAGGGACAGCGGCATTGCCTTCAAGTGAGATGGGGAAGGCTGTGGGCACAGTGAGGTGAAGGACCTATGACAAGTTCAGGTTTGGACAAGCTGATAAGACTTTAGATCCTCAAGTAGAGGAGGTGTGCAGAGGTATACCCTCAGGAGCATTGTATCTGACGCTGACACGTCTCTCAATAATAACCCAATAGATCATTAGAGGTTAGAACAAATATTAACAGCAATAATAAGTCTCTCTTCCTCCATATCCCCTCACACAAAATGTCTTCGTACACAGAGAAAATAAGACCATAAATCATAAAACTAAAGGAATTCACTGTGTGCTGCCTGGGTCAAGGGTCATGTTCTGACCGTTTGAATGAAATGAAGAAAACCTGTCCGCTTTGCGCCTCCTCAAGATGGAGACTTGCTCTTCTGCAAATATTTACAGGACTCTGAAAGTGACCAAGTGATACAGAAATGAGTTCACAAGCTGGGATCCCGAAGTGCAGAGTTTTCAGATCTTGAGACACATGGTATATGGATTAGTGAAAGAAGCCATGTTGGCTCAGAGGCACTTCAACCACAGCAGAGTTTTACATAAAAATCACTTCACTATCTGTCCTTTCTGCCTTAATCACCTCTAAGGATGTTAAATGGCCCAAAGTCTCCTTTTCAGACTGTTTCTGATGACTGACGACACTGGGCAAGGCTGCTGGGGTGGAGGGAGGGAGGGGCCATTGGAAGTTCCACAGCTGCGGAAGATGATGCAACTTACAAAAACACATCTTGCCGGGAAAATGGAGACCGTTCAAAAGGCGCCATAAACCAGCTTTTGAGATGCTACCCAGGCCCCATCTCCCAAGCCTGTTGGCACAAACGTCAAAGCCCACATTTCAGCACTCAATCGAATTAGCAAACATTCCTTAAGCACAGCACGAGTGTAGCTCATTAGAATCTGGAAAATGCCACCGTGTTCATCAACTCCTAAGCAAGGCTAGGATGCTTAGTTAGAAGTGTACCACAGTAGACGCCAGCGACAGCCATAAGCGCCCTGGCTCCGGGTGTGTTACCAAGGCAACGGTGTACTCAGCAGCAACACACGACTGCCTCTCGTCGACCCGGAACCAGAGGCAGCTTCCTGATCGTACAAGCTGGGCAGACACGGCATGAGCCACGTCCATCATTCAGGCATGCGGGAGGCTGGCCGTCAGTAACCTGAAAGCGTTTCCTCTTAACTCCTAAGAAAAAACCACTCCCTTCCCTCTGCTGCTGAACCGCGCCACACCCGCAAGCACAGAGCACTAGACAGAGGGACCGGGAGAGGAGAGCGATTGATGGCTGCTTGGAAAGCATCTGGGTCACGGTGTTTATTAGTTGGGTCCAGGCTTGAGGGGTTTTTCTGGGGGAGGAAATGGAGACGTGCCAGCCCATTTGAAAAGTCAGCTTGAGAAACATTCCAAAGGGAGGAGATCAGGAAGGCAGGCCGCAGCCAACGGGAGCACGAGTCTTTCGAGGGAAGCTGTTCTCGCAGAGGGAGAACCGCAGAGGGAGAGGGCAGGCTGCCGCCACGTGAGGACGTGGAACCCCCAGCAAGATGCAGGACACTTCCGACGCCAAGCTCTATAATGGCCATTTGGGTGTGCCACATTATGTCGAAGTCAAATAGAAACTGTCCAACATACCTTTTCCACCGGGAGAAAGTCATTTTCCACTTCAATTGACCTTGGTCTTAGTTTTATTGGCTTGTCTTTGAAAATATCTCCAAAGCCCACTCCCTTAACTTTCTTCGGCTGGATTGCGGCAGTGACCACTGTCCCGTTGGCACCTTCAGATTTGGTACTGCTGGAGTCACCCCCGTCACTCTCGGAGCCTGTGGTTTCCCTTAAACCTGTCGAGAGGGGGACGAGGAGACAAATTGCTCAGACATCAGCCATTGCCGGGAAGCCCCTCACAGCCAGCCGGGAAGCCCCTCAAAAAGTGTTCCTAGGCATAGCATAATTTGGCTGGGGCTTCTCAGTGAGTGTGCTGAATGGGTGGAATTTGGATGACTAGGCTTTGCTTGATCTCCCCACTTCAGCCTTTCATTTTAAAAAGTGAATCAAGGTGCACCCCTGTGGCTCAGGTGGCTAAGGTGCAGACCACGAAAAGCCTATGGACTGGGTGTGAGACCCAAGGTAGGGGTTTAAAAAAGTAAATGAAAACTTTATAGAAAATCTCATTGCAAAGATCTCATTGTACATGTGAAATTCAGCTCTCTTCACACTAGCTCCGATCCACATTTTACTTGCCACGGTCTGCATGATAATAACCCTTCCGGCGCCCTCCTTACCTCCCAAGCCAGTCAATACCCCATATACTGTACCTCCAATCTCTATGACTCACGTCAATTAGCAATTAGCAATGAAAGTAACATTTCCTAAAGGGAAACTGTAAAGCTAAAAGCCATTTAAACAAATTAACAATTAAAGGAACCACACACAATCGTGACTGCCAAAGAATTCAATCTTTTTGGCTGGCTTCACAAGGAATAAATGCATGCAGACATGTCTCACTAGGAAAGCATTAAACCAAACTTGACATTGAGACACTTACACTGCAAGATGACCATGTTTGTTAAAGAAAAGGAAGCTGCCCTCCCAGAGGTCAGAATCTCCCCCAAGTCATTGGCTCCTTTTCCCTCGGTTAACACCATCATTTTCCCAAAGCTGAATCCCTTTTTTTGAACAACATTAGGGACAGGACACCCTTCCTTTGACCTCTGGGGGCATGTACTGGAAGTCATCAAATAGTTATCAGCGAGACGACATGGACACTTACCTCCCCAGAGTCTATTTTCCCCAGGTTCTGCCCATAATCATGTTCCTAAAAGGAAGAGTCTATTGTTTTCTAGTTAATTTCTGAGTGTACGTTCCGACTTTGATGGTGAGTTTATGTGCTGTAGCATCAAACGGCCGGCTTCCAAAGACATTTTCTGGAACACTAAAGTCTGCCATTAAACCTGTCTCTAAAAGCCTCTAGACAAGTATGATAGCTTCTCAACATTTACTGCCTATCTCCCGATGACAACAATTTCCGTGGAATGAAATCACACCATCAAATTGTGTTCTCTATTAGCCAATCGTGCATTATCTTCCTATAGGGAAGGTCGCCTCCTAGTAAGAATAAGAAGAATGATACACCAAATAATTGCTCACATAAAATGTCATAAAATGTCGAAGTCATTCAAATAAAGAAGTCTCAGAGCAGGAAGAAACTGTTAAATGAAAACAGACAAAATATAGAAAGGTCATTATAAATTGCTAACAAGTTCCCAAATCACATCCTTACAACAAGGGCTGCGCTTGTTGCCACTGTTTTCAATAAAATGGTATTTCTGAGGGGCGGGGAGAGTGGGGCAAGACCCCTGGTGTACGTTTCCATTAACTCAAGAAGAGCATTTGTGAGCAGAGGGCTAAACAATGAGAGGCACCCCACCTACAAGAGGGTCGGCTGCAATCTGCAGGGCTGGATCTCAGCGTGCAAACATGAAAGATACCCCCCGCCCCCGGATTAGCTATCCAGCCACGTACTTATTTCTTCACTGTTTTGGGTGATACCCCTGCTGGAGAAATAATTTTGGAGTCTAAATATTGTGTCATTTCCCCTTTAACATGTTCTCATTTTGCTATATGAATTCTATATGATCAATGGCTTGTATATTCTTTTCTGGATTGGAAAAAACCATTTGAGGGTGGAATAAAAAAAAAAACGGTTAGTGGGGGCAAAAAAAACACACACAACATTACCGCCCCCTCTTCCCCCACCCCCACCCCTACCAGAAGGCAGCAGAACAAATGGATTCAGACAAAGCTGTTTTAGTTCTTCAAAGAGAGGAATCTGAAGGATTCTTCTATTATTCCTCATTAGCTAGAATCATATTTTCAACCATCACTGAGAGTCTGGTTGTAGGAATTTGCTGCCTTCTGGGCTCATTTTAAGAACTTTGGAGTAATCACTGTGAGAAATACTCTTTACGTTACACAGGGAAAGGCTGCAGTCATTCAACCACAGAAGCATGGACTGGGAAAGAAACACACGGCAGATTTTCCTTCCAGAGATTCTGGCAGCCTGCTTCTACCACTTTAAATAAGTAAATTCAATATCTGAATATGTGGGTTGATGAAAAGACTCAAAAACGGGTTCCTTCCCTTTGGAGGGAAAAGGTGGCTTTTCATTCCTGCATCTCTTTGGTGCTGCATCGTTTAGCAACTGGTGCCCACCACACACACTATCCCATAAAGTATCCCCGTGTTATGCTCAGAATGCTAGGTGACACAGTCCTGTAGACAGTAACAAGTCCCCTGGTTACTGATACCCAGTGAGCTAAGTGCAGAAAGTACGCATGTGTGGAAAAGCTTCTAGCAGTGGGCACCAGATTTAACTTCCAGACATGTGGTCAGTGGACTCGTCTAGGTGAACAGGGCACAGACCACCCCCAGTCTGTCAAACGCCCTTGGTGAGGGGCGGACAGCACTCAGCATGCACAAAAAGTCTTGCACAGCAGGACCAGGCCTCTGTCCATGGGGAAACGGAAATACAAAGACACTTCCCCACAGACAGTTTGAGAAGCAGGGTTCTGATGCTCATGTGTGAACCTTCTCTTTTCATCACTTCTACGCATCTTGCATGTATGCATGTGTGTACCGGTGCACCAGGGTGGATGATTTTCCTTCAGGGTGAAAAAAGAACAAAGCCGCCTCAAATGTGCTTTTGGCTAGGTGTGCAGCTGTCTACTTTGGTGCAACTTCCCTCAGCATTCTGACACCGATTGCTTCAGATCCGTGGGCCATTTTGATTCATGCCCGATTAATACTCCCATGTACTGTGCTAACTGTGTGGCAGGAACTGTGTGCTAAGGGCTCGATGAGATGTAGTCACTAATCTCCTTCCCCTCGACTTTTGCCAGCTTTACTTCACAGCACAAAAGGCAACACGTTGGTCCGGCCAAAAGAAGTCTGCCGTGTGGTGATAGGCTGAATGAGCAAAGGAAAACACCATTTCTGGCATGGGTTTTCATGCCAAATTCTTATTTCTTTGACTCACACAATGAAGAAATGACCCACTCAAAAAAAGCGAAAACCACGAAAGATTGACATCTCTGTGGGAAGCCATCTGACAGCACCCCAGGAGCCCAGAGATACTGGTACAAATACATATGCCATGACAAATGCTACTGATCTCTTCTCTGCACATATGATTCATGCACACATGTCACACATATGAGAAAGGCACAAAGCAAACAAGACAGCGCCAGGGCTGGTGGTGCGAATGCTCCCATAGAGGATACCAAGGAGACGGCACTTATCTCAGGCAAGTAAGTCCATGTCCTTGGCTCAGAGATTCACACACACTTGGCAGAAGCAGAAGCAGCTCGGGAAAGTGCAGCTGCATCAGAAAAACCAAGTACCCAGACCTTATCTTCACAATTGCCTCCTGCTGTTAAGGTCACTCACTGTAATAACGTCTGTGGCCCTCCGTCTTGGCAGGTGCAGCTCGGTACAGAATTGCCCCTTCAAAGGTAGTCTTTCCTGACAGTGAATGAGACAAGAGAGGGGAGACAGAAACAAGAGAGGGGGAGGGGGAGCAAATGATGGCAAAAGAAGGAAGAGGAAGAGTCTTTAACTGAACTTGCCTTCAATGAATCCTCTGCAAGAGCTTCATCCACAAAATTAATTAGAGACCATTAGGTAGAATTTAAGAATATTCCAGAATGAGCCCAAAGTCCCCATGCAGCCACGATGGCAATGAGCACCCAGCATTGGGACCTGCCACTACGAAGAACTGGCATATAGATTATGCCCACTTTAAATGTGGAAGCCAGTTTAACATTATAATTCAAGAATGGGAAAACCTCAATTAAGCAGAAGGAATCCAATCAATCAGATTCTTTAATTAACTCAACTGGACAGCACACTCTTCTCGTTGGAGAGTATGACCCAAGCATAATATGGATTTAGGCTCCTTATCCTTTATCTTCTCCCCCTAGAGTCCTTTGTGATAATTGTGATCCCGAGAATCTAAACAAGGTATGGGATTTTCTTTAAAAGATTGCATCATCCTCAGCACTTCTAAGCAAGAAAATGTACTAATGTCTTAAGAGAAGGGTTTTCACCAATGAGGTCTGAAGCCAATAGTGGCACCCATACTGATGCAAGAGGCCTTCTGCCCAGCAGTGAGGACGCGAGAAAACACTGTTTCTTAAAACAGAGTAATTGAGGTTTTGCCATGTTAGTTATGAGACTACTTAAGTGTGAGGACACAGGACTTACCCAATGGCAAACAAAATCTTTTTGTTGTTGTTGTTATAAACAGAGGTTGTTAATAGCATAAGACTAGACACATGGCTAAAGACCAAATTTCTATAACCATGAGTAAATACATAAGATACACATACACTGTCCCAGCTCGTATATACATACACATATTTACACACACACACACACACACACACACACACATACACATACACGACACATGCCCTCAAAGGGCACTAACAGTAGGTATTATGATTTGCTAAAGGCAAACTCAATTAATAAATGCATTACATGAAATCACCCAAGAAATAAGTTCTATTATGTCTTGTGAGCTAAATATCAAATGAGAAGCCAGACATACAGCTTCATAATTAAGTCTGAGGGCTGAACGGGTAGGCTACTTTGACAGATAGGCCAAGGGTGGAAGTGAGAGGGGAGAGAAGAACCTTTCTAACTTCTTAGGAATACTCCAGAGGAAAATGGGAAAATCCAACAGAAACCCTGTCAGCTTCCGGGCCATATCACTTCTAATACAGGAAGGCAACGGTGAAGGAGCTGACCAACAACTTACACAGACTCAGTATTTCCATATCCTATCCTACAGGCATGATGGTTTACTCTTGTTGTGAAACATGCCCCTTTGCACAGAGGTGCTCCATCCAATTAAAGCAAAAGCTCAGATGATCAAATAACTGGCTGCATAAGAATAATCTAAAGAAATGACAAAGTGTTTCAAATGTTCTTGCTAGATTTTCAGTCTCTGATGACAAAAGCAGAGCAAGTGAGAGTGGTTAGTTTTATTTGGGCCTTATTTTATTCTCCTTGACTTGAGTCATGAAAGCAACATGACTCCTAAGGGAAACAGCTGTCTTGAGCTGGGCAGCCCCAAACTGAACAGCAGTAGCCTTCTTTCGTGGAGTCAGAAAAAAGAAATCAGTATTTTGATCAAGTTCTTCTAAGTACAACAGAACATTCATGTGACTCTCCCCAGGACCAAGTCTGAGAATCACTAATATAGACCATGGCCACCTCTGAATGGCCAAGCATCTCTGTGAAGCCTCCCTGGGCCCTGGCAGCAAAGTGATTTTGAGATTTAGCCTGGGGGTGGGGGTGGATGAGGGCACACGCATTCTATTAAGAGCAAAAGTGATAAAAAGAGATGGCCAATTAGAATGTGCACGAACAGGAGAGATGGTTATTTTATTGGGGGAAATACTTGATCATCACTATTTAAATAGAAGTACTTGAAGGCAGTAAACTCTCTAAAAGGGAAGGCTTTTAAAATTTCAACACAGAATCCTATTAGCTAGCAACCAATTTTGCTTGAAACTCGGTTTCATCAATTTGCTGATTGCTCTTCACTGCTAAGAGAATATCATACACATGACAGATATTATCTCACATTACAAAAAACAATCTGAGGCTGCAGAGTCAGGGATGGTCGGCCTGGTTTTAAGTTTTTATAGGTGAAGGGCACTAAGCAGTCCATTTCTTACAATGAATGAAATCAATATTTCTATGTCAGGGGAATGGTTTGCATACCTTTTAAAAGGTCATCTTCATCTTTGTCTTAGCCTGACAAGTCATTAAAGTGTTACAAACTGAAATTCAAAACTAAGGAATTTGGGAAAATGCAAATATCTCCCTGAAGATTATGGAAAATATGGCTTCATAACTATGATTTGAAATAAAACGAATACTTTTTTTCTACAATAAGTATTTAAGAATCTAAGAAATTTGAAAAAATAGCAAAAGTGTGTCAAAGTAGAAAAGACACGTATCTCAAACATGAAGCAGCATATGTATGAAACTGAAATTGGGCAAGAGTTGCATCTGGATTTGTGTGGCTTGAATTCCATATACATCTAATAGACCCAGGTTGTTTTCTGATGATAACATTTGATAATTTGCTCTATTTTACATTTCATCAATAGGAGGAGGTACAAAATTGTCCTGAAAAGGTAACTGATCACTCGTGATCTGTGCTAACCAAAAATAAGCTAAACTGTACTCAGGTTTGAAATTTGCCAGATGCTTGGTGAAAGGGCGAGCTACAGGCCACCCCAGAGTGCGTGGGGAAGTTCTTCGATGTTCAAGTAACTGGCTGCATAAGAATAATCTAAAGAAATGACAAAGTGTTTCAAATGTTCTTGCTAGATTTACAGCCCTTGCAGCCTTTGATGACAAAAGCAGAGCAAGTGAGAGTGGCTAGTTTTATTTGGGCCCTATTTTATTCTCCTTGACTTGAGTCATGAAAGCAACATGACTCCTAAGGAAAACAGGCTATAACTGCACATAACTGAGACCTCTTTAATGCATAAGCCAGGCCATACCCAGGACTTAATGTCACTGGGCTTTAGCTTTGTCATCAGACACACCAGGCTAGATGATCTCTAAATTCCTTTCCCTCCCGAAGGTAAGATTTTGCCCGCACTATTATTGTAATCACTTGGATATTTCGCTGTATGTTTTTTTTAAACTCAAGATATTTTCGGCTATTGATCTGTTACATGGGAGCCCATTTCATTCTTTGAAAAAATGTCCCTTATCAGCACCATTCTGTAAGCCCTAATGAGTGAATAGGTCTGGATGATAACCATCTGTGGCTGCTAACATTCAAACAAAAAGACAGCCAGACATTATACGTCTTGAGATGAAGCATCCATCACTACTTAGGAAGCACTTTTACAACAAATAAATAAAACTGTTTCAATAAAGTACTTTTGCAAAAATTCATTAAAATTCAATTCTTTTTAAAAAATTAAACAAATTACCAAAAAATTTCAATTAGAGAGCAGGAGAGCACAAACCTGATTTTAACCAAGCCTCTAGATCTAATGATCAGTTTCCAGGAATGTAGAGTAAATGACACAGAACAGATGAAATCAGCAAAAGGCAAACAGTGGGAAGCTCCTGAACAAAAGAGCTCAGCTTCTTGAGCCAAAATCATCAGGAAAAAGGAGACAAGGAAAAAGAATCTATAGAGTCAAAGAGACTAAACACCTATCAACGGATCACAATGTATGTACCTTCTTTGGATATAGAGTCAAACTAACAAATTATATTTCAAAATAGCCTATTATAGGAAAGTCAAAACCAACTACATATTTAGTTAGGGGAAAGTGAAGGTTAACCATACATTTAATTACACTGGGGAACTGTCATTTTTGGTATGACAAAGACATTTTAAAACATCCTTTTATTGAAACACATTAAAATATTCATGGTTGAAATTATATAATACTAGGTTTGCCTCAAAATAATATGGCAGAGGACTGTAGTAGTATAATTACAATGCATTTGTCATAGGCTGAGAATTGCTGAAGCTGTCTGATTGCACACAGGGGTTCATTATATTAATCTCTTCACTTGTCTATCTGTTACATTTTTTTCTATAGTAGAATTTTTTTTAAATTCGTTTTGAAAAAGCACTTTAAAATTTTCTTAAGTTCAAAATATGAAAATGATGTTTTCCAATGTAAACATGCAGCAGAAAGTTTCTGCTACTACATAATGAATTTTCTTAGTGGGACAAAATGTTTAAATCAAAATATTAAACACCACAATTGCTGGAACTCTTTCCTTGAGAGATCACGCTATTCTGAACAAAGAGCGAAAGTTTATAGAGATTTTCATAACCAACCACCATACATAAAAATATATTCAATTTGGACTTGTCATTCAAAGATAAACATGGCCCCTCAGAGTAATAAAAGATTCATCAAGCATTCATTGGACACCTAACATGTGTCAAGCTGTCTTGGCATACTTCTCTATAAATAGAACGCATAAATGTAATAATTAATTATACTTATTACTATAAATATAGTAATATAGTGCTCCTATCAAATTCATTCACTGACTGACAAATCAACTGAAGAACAATCCTCAGACATTTTCTAGAAGCAGAAATGTGAAGAGTGTAAATAGCAAATAAGCACGTGCACATACAAGGGTGGAGGGTGGGGGGTTAGTAACACAGATATACACACACAGATACGCTGTGTACAGAGCTGTCTTCATGTGTTCCAAGACACAGTTTGTATCTGTCTTAAAAGACTTCACCCTAATGTCTGGCAGCATTTAAATTAAGAAGATTTCTACATCGTATCACTAGAGTGCTGAAATATTACCAAAATGGCACAAAAGTAGTTTAACTTACTCCCAGCACCACATATTAATTAAGCAATCTCTGTGCAAACTCTTTTATGAAGGGCATGAAGTGGGTTGTTCTAACAAAGATCTTGAGAATAAGTACACTTTAGCTCACACCCAAGTACAAAGTTCGATGACTTTTGTGCATTAACATAATTTCTCTTTCTCAGTTTTGTGATAAAAATAAATATGCATTTACTAGAGTCAAACAAGGCTAACCCTCAGGAAACTGGGTGAAGGGTGCATAGAACCTCTCTGTACAAATTGTCATTTTTGAAACTTCCTGTGACTGTAATTATTTCAAAATAAAAATGTTTTTTAAAAATATATTGAAACTACTACCACCACCCATCAAGGATAGGGATTAAGCAGATTAATTTTAAAACCAAACGTTCCACTTAGATATAGCCTACCAGTATGTATAAATTCTGCATATGATCTAATCTGATTACATAAATGTTACCATCATAATATAAACGGCTACTGAAAAGCCAGTCAAAACACTCAAGAGACGCTATTTCTCTCGTTCAGGGGACTATTTCGAATTAGCAAGGCATAGGAATATATTATCGCATATGCTTTTCTGTAAAGCCTTTGTGACTATTATCATCTCCACATACCCATGGGGCCCTGGGACTGGCCTCTCCACCTTGGGAGTCCACTGTTGCTTAGGTAACCAGCTAGCAGAGCATCTGGGGCATTTTCCCCAAACTTCTTTCTTTTTTTTTTTAAAGGGAAGTGCAGGCAGGAACGAAGATGAGTAGGCAGGCAGGCAGAAAGGGAGAGGAGGAAGAAGCACTTTGTTTATTTTCATTTAGTTGTTCACAATGGTTGTTCCCCCCAAATATGGGACTTGAACCCAGGGGCATGGAGCATGCGGCCGGGTGTCCTTCAGAGGCGACTGACCTAGCCGCTACTCCACTAGGGCACGTCTCCCCCAAACTTCTGCTGACTTGCGCACTGTAAGTTCACTGGAGGCAGGGACAATGTCTCATTTGTCTCCGTATATTTTCAGTATCTTGTGCAGTGTCTTGGTAACTACAGGGGTTCAAAAGAGGGGGAATGAATAAAGAATAGAAGTAAAAGAGGAAAGAAGGATGGATAGATGGATATGGACAGACAGATGAAAACAGAGATGTGCCCTCTTCTCCTTAACTATACCTATACAAGAAGGTAACAAAAGCTATGTCGACAGCCATCCTTGTTAGGAGACCAGCCCCTCCAAGGATCTCAAAATGCCCTCAACCATGGACAGGTTCCATGGTAATTAAATATGGCTGCTAAAAGTACTGGGCAATCTTGGTCCTGAAATTAAAGGGTTTTTAAATGAATGAGTGTTTGGGGGTCTCTACAACAAAAAATAGTCCCTTCTGGACATGTGAAGGGACTGGGGAGACCATTCCACTCAGCTTCTTAACCTCCTGCCCCAGGAATTCCAGCACCATGTGCTTTGTGCTGAGGGGTCAGGCAGGGGCAAATGCTCCTATTACTGACTTGGAGAAAGAACAGACAGTTTATTTCAAAAGTTACAGAAATCCAAGAGGCACTGCTTCTCTCACCCACCAGCATAGCTAAAGACAGCAAGAGAAAAAGAGGTCATGGATTTCCCAAAGAGGCTGCCCAGCACCTCCACTATCTCCTTTTCTGCATCAGCAGAGGAATAGTTTCCAAAGCTGCTTCCAAAGGCGGAGACCATCAGTAAACCCGGTGCTAGTCAGTGTGCAAACATACTAACTGCTTGTGCTCCAAGAGTTTCTCAGGACTCACATGAAAGCAACCATTTATGTAGGGTCTCTTCTGGGTGAACCGCTTTTATACATTACTGCTATATGTTAAAATGACCCCATGCAGTCCCCGCTCCGAGAAAGGTCATTTAATCCACAGCATCCCTGAGCTATGCAACTGTTACGACAGAACCTAATTGCGAGGCCCAACACTATTCTAGTGCAT
>RJWH01010691.1:0-15571 GCA_004363575.1 Solenodon paradoxus
ACATAAATATCGTTGTTTCTTTAGTTTATAAGACCCAACTTAAATATTATGAAAGAATCCTCTTGACCAGTTATTAAATTATGAATATACGGTTATAATAATATAGGAACAACTTTTTTCTAAATTATGTCTAATGAGCTTATTCCTGGTAAGTAATTTAATATCATTTTTCTTATGATAATAAATGAATTTTGACAACCTAGATCCTATTGTTGAACTTTATTGAAACTTGTTTATGGGCTAGAATGTTGTCTGTCCATGTACATCACATGTTTTTTAAAATAATGTGTATTCACAGGTCTTAGGGTGTAATTTTATATACATTAAATCAAAACATTTGGTGGTATTTTTAAAATCTATATCCTCACTCTTTTTGCCTACTCCTTTTCTCTCAATGATAGAAGGACTTCAAAACTCCAAGCAAAATTATGTATATATATATATACTTTTATAATTCTCTTTTTTAAATTAATTTTTATTGCAGGAATTATTCTACACATTAAAGTAATTTTCTATGTATAGGTTCCCCATTTCTTAGATATATTTCAACACACCATGCCCTCCAATCAAATCACCAAGTGTTCTTCCCCATTGTCCAGTGGGCTCCACCATCATTTGCCTTTGGCTGCCCCATTCCCTTTTGGTAAACTCAGTTCTGTTGCAAATGTTGCAGGGTTGGTTATGTTTTATCTGTTTCTTTATTTTGTCTATTCACATTCCACTTATGAGTGAGGTCATCTGGTATCTCTTCTTTTGACTTGTTTCACTTAACATAATTCCCTCTAGTTCCATCCTTGTTGATTCAAATGACAGTGTTTCACCTCTTCTAAGAGCTGTGCATTATTCCATTGTATAGATACAGATACAGATATAGATATAGATATATACCACATCTTCTTGATCCATTCATCTGATGTTGGGCACTTAGGTAGTTTCCGGTTCTTAGCTATTGTGAATAGCGTTGCAATACACATGGGGAAATGTACATCTCTGCTGATGGGTGCTTTTGTATCTTTTGGGTAGATGCCCAAAAGTGGAATGACAGGATCATATGGGATTTCCACCTTCAGTTTTTTGAGGAATCTCCAAACTGTTCTTCATAGGAGTTGTACCAATTTGCACTCTCAAAAACAATGCAGAAGTGTTCCCTTTTCTCCACATTCTTGCCAGCATTTGTTGTTTCTAGACTTTCTGATAATAGTCTTTCAGGTGTAAGGTGATATCTCATTGTTGTGTTAATTTGCATTTCTCTGATAGTCAACAAGTAGGAACATAATTTCATGTGCCTGTTGGCCATCTGTATATCCTCTTCAGACAAGGGTCTCTCCAATTCCTCCTCCCATTTTTGATTGGATTACCTGTTCTTCTGTTATTGAGTTTTATGAGTTCTTGGTATAGTTTAGATACTAAGCCTCTATCGGAAAGACCAAATGCAAATATCTTCTACCTGTTAGTAGATTTTCTTTTGGTTTGGTGTTTTCTTTTGTTGTTAAGAAGCTCCTTAGTTTGATGTAGTCCCAGTTATTTACTTTTCCCTTTGTTTCCCTTGATGGTGGAGTTGAGTCCCTAAAGTCTTCTCTCTGACTGATGTCATGGCTGGTTTTTCCTATGTTGTCTTCTAAGAGCTTTATGATTTCTAGTCTTATGTCCAAATTTCTAATCTATATTGAGTTAATTTTGTGAATGGTGTTAGAGTAGTCTAGCTTCATTCTTTTGCATGTGGCTGTCCAGTTTTTCCAACACCATTTGTTGAAGAGACTTTCCCTTTCCCCATCATATGCTTTTGGCTCCTTTGTCATAAATTAACTGACTGTATATGAGTGGATCAGCTTCTGGTGATTCATTTCTATTACACTGAGCGGTACCTCTGTTATTATTCCAGTACCATATCATTTTGATCACTATATCTCTGTAATATAGTTCACAGTCTGAAAGTGTAATCACTCCAGATTTGTTCTTTTTTCTCATAATTTCTTTGGCTTTTCTAGGTCTTTTATTGTTCCACACATATTTTAAGAGTTTTTTGTTTTATTTCCTGGAAATAAGCCCATGAGATTTTAATGGGGATTGCATTAAGCCTATATATTGCTCTGGGTAAGATGACCATTTTAATTATATTGATTCTTTCCAGTGATGAGCAGGGAATGTCTTTCCACTTCTTTGTGTCCTCTTATGTTTCTTTTAAGAAGGACATGTAGTTTTCATTGTATAGATCTTTTACTTCCTTTTTAAAGTATATGCCCAGTTATTTCATTCATTTAACTTCTATTTTAAATGGTGTGATTTTCATGATTTCATTTTCTTCTAGCATGTTGTTTGCTATAAAAATGTAACATATTTTTGTGCATTGATTTTGTAGTCTGCCACTTTCATGTATTCATTGATGAGTTCTAGAAAATTTTTGATAGAGTTTTTGGGATTTTCAATATATATAATCATGTTATCTGCAAATAATGAGAGTTTTACTTCCTCCTTTCCTATTTGGAATCCTTTTATATCCTTTTCTTACTTAATTGCTCAGGATAAGACCTCCAGTACAATGTTAAATATCAGTGGTGAGAGTGGACAACCTTGCCTTGTTCCTGATCTAAGAGGAAGTGCTTTCAATTTTTTGCATTAACTATGATGTTGGCTGTGGGTTTTTCATAAATACCCTTTATTGTGTTGAGGTATGACCCTTCTATTCCATTTTATGGAGGATTTTTTTTTTATCATAAATGGGTGGTGGATATTGTCAAATGCTTTCTCTCCCTCTATTGATATGAACATGTAGTTTTTCTTTTTGCTCTTGTTGATATGGTGTATGACATTAATAGATTTACATATGTTGAGCCATCCTTGCATCCGTGGGATGAATGCCATTTGGTCATAATGGATCATCTTTTTGATGCATTGTTGAATTTGATTTGTTAATATTTTGTTGAGTTTTTTTTGCATCTATGTTCATTAAATATATTAGTCTGTAATTTTCTTTCTTGGTGACATTTCTGTTGAATTTTGGCATCAGTGTAATGTTAATCTTATAAAAAGTATTGAAAGAGTTCTCTGTTCTTCAACATTTTGGAATAGCTTGAGAAGAGTAGGTATTAATTCTTCTCTGAAGGTTTGGTATAACTTATTGGAGAAACTATCTGGTCCTAGGCTTTTATTTTTGGGGAGGCCCTTGATTACTTATTCAATTTCTTTGCTTGTGATTGTTCTGCTCGGATTTTCCAATTTTCTGGGTTTAGTCTTGGTAGACTATACTTTTCTAGAAATTTGTCCATGTCATCATTTTGTTGGCATAGGTCTGTTCATACTAGTCCCTTATGTTCCGAATTTCTATGGCGTCTGTTGTAACTTCTCCCCTTTCATTTATGATTGTAGTTATGAGTCTAGTCAATGGCTTGCCAATTTTGTTTATTTTTTCAAAGAACAAACTTTTGGTTTCATGGATATTCTGGATTGTCTTTGTTTTCTATTTCATTTATTTTTGCTCAAGTTTTGGTTATTTCCTTTCTTTTGCTGATATTTGGCTTTGTTATTCTTGCTTTAGCTGTTTTCAAAGTAGAGCTAAGTTTTTTATTTGTGATTTTTCTTGTTTCTTGAGATAGGCCTGGATTGCTATGAAATTTCCCCTTAGTCCTGCTTTTGCTCATCCCATAGATTCTGGTAGCTTGTGTACTAATTTATCTCACTCATCACTAAGTATTTTTTAAGTTCCTCTTTGATTCCCTTTTTTACCTGAGAGTCCTTCAGGAGCTTATTGTTGAGTTTCTAATTGGTTTGGGGTCTTCAAGCTTTCTTTTATGTGGTTGATTTGCAGTTTTAGGCCACTGTGGTCAGAGAAGATGCTTGGTATTACTTCAATATTTGTAAATTTGTTGGGAGATATTGTCTATCCTTCAGAATGTTCCATGAGCACTTGAGAAGAAAGTGAAATCAGTAGTCATTGTGTGAAGTGCTCCATATATGTCTAGTAGATCTATATCAATGAAATAGTCATTTAAAGTGGCTGCTTCCTGTTAATTTTCTGCCTGGTCGATCTGTCCATTCTTGTAAGTGGGGTGCTGAAGTCCCCCACTATTATTGTTGTGTTGCTGTCAATGTCACTCATCAGGTTTAATATTTGCCTCATATATTTTGATGCACCTTCATTTGGTACATATATGTTAATAAGTGTCCATATCTGAATTTTGTTATGCTTTTTAGATGGAAGTCTGTTGTATCTGATATGCACATAGCTGTTCCTGCTCTTTTGGATTGTCTTCCAGCCATCGACTTTGAGCCCTTGTTTATCTTTTGGAAGAATGTGGGTTTCCTAAAAACAGAAGTTTGGGTTATGCTTTTAAATCCATTCAGCAACTCTGCATCATTTGACTGGTGAGTTTGGTCCATTAACATTTAAGGTGATTATTGATATATAGTTGCTTAGGGTCATTTATATCTTGCTCCATATGATGCCTTTGTTCTCTTTTTCTTTTTAGGTCAGATTGTTGCAGTTATGTTTTGACTGATTTCACCTTTTGTTTTCTTCTTTGCTTTTTTCCCCTGGGTTTGTATTTTGAGGTTACCCTGAAGTTAACATTCACAGTTCTATGTTTACTACTAATTTTATTTGAAAGCGTTTTAGTCTTCCACTCATTCTAATGATACATATTTTTGTTCTCTTCTCTTCCTCCCCACTATTAATATTTGCTGTCTTACTGTTCTTCTGTGTGGGTGGTTTCTTTGTGCTTTATAGAGCATCCTTTAATATTTTTTGCAAAGTTGGTTTTGTGGTGATGTGCTCCTTTAACTTTTGCTTGTCAGAAAATGTTCCTCATTTCTTCTATTCTGAAAGATTATCTTGCTGGATATAGTATCTTAGGTTGAAACTCCTTTTCATTCAGCACTTTGAATATATTATGTCATTCCCTTCTGGCCTGTAGAGTTTCATTTGAGAAATCCACTGACAATCTTATGGGGGCTCTTCTGTATGTGACACATTTTTCTCTGGCTGCTTTTAATAGTTTTTCTTTATCTTGTATTTTTGACATTTTTATGATGATATGTCTAGGTGTATTTCTTTTGGGTTTCTTTTATTAGGAACTCTTTGACCTTCCTGGGTCAAGAGGCTTGCTTCATTCTTCATATTGGGGAAGTTGTAATCTAGTATTTCTACAAATATGGTTTCTGCCCCCTTTTCTCTCTCTTCTCAGACCCCTATGATGCGAATGGTGCTCCTTTTGATGTTACCCCAGGGATCTCAAATATTGTCTTCTATTCTTTGAATTTTTTATCTCTTGCTGGTTTGCTTAATTGAGTTATTTTGTCCTATCTTACAGATCATTGATTCTATTGGAAGCTTCATCCATCCTGTTTTTAAGTCCCATGATTAAGTTCTTTAATTCAGCCATCATATCTCTTACCTGTTTAATGTCTTATTTCAAGTCTTCTCTTTGCTTCCTGACATTCTCATTTACTACCTCTACTGATTTCTGGATTCCCATGAATGTTAATGACATTTACCCTAAATTCATCTTTAGGTAATTTACATATGTGTACTGTATTTAGACATTCCCCTGGGTTTTTTTTAATTGGATCTATCATTCCACGTATATTTCTCTGTGCCTTTGCTCTATTCATCATTCTGTTTATATTGAAGGCTTGATTTCCTGCAATAATGGTGTTACATAGGTGTGATTTCCCCAGAATTGGCAATCAGGCTTCAGTTTCACCTCTACTCACAGGGTGGCACTAGTGGGTAGAGTTGAGATTTGGTCCGATATAGGACTGCCTTCTCATTGTAATCCTGGTGGTGGGGTATCCAATGGGCAGTATATCTGGTGGATAGGATATGCGGTGGGCTGGATATCATCTCAGTGGACCCCAAAGCTCTGGCATGAAACGGTTGTGCAAGGGGTTGGGGCTGGGAATGTCTTTGGCTGATTTCTGGTTATGGCAGGACCCAGAGCAATTTCACCACATGGGTTCCAGCTCAGCTCGTGATACACTGGCTCTCCTTTCACTCCATGCCAAGTTTGCCTTCCCTGGCTCTGCACCTCAACCCCACTGGGCGTGTTTCTCACTGCCTCCGCAGCCAGTCCCAAAATCCCTAGCCTCTTACACTGGATCCCACCACAAGTCCAGAGACTTCTAGGCTCCATCCCAAATGGCTAAGCTGACCACCACACCAGACACCCTCACTAAATATTAGTTATCAACTGTTCTGTCTCGAGCTGAAGTGCCAGTCATTTCTTGGCGTTTGTCTCAGGAAAATAAATGTGTTTGTGTGTGTGTGTGTGTGTGTGTGTGTGTGTGTGTGTGTGTGTGTATGTGGAGTGACCTGAAAGTGCTTCCTATCAGTTCGCCATCCAGAAGTTGATCCCAGTTTCTTTTTATTCATTTCTGTCAAAGAGGAAAGAATCCAAGTTTGGGATGTGAATGATGGAAGAAAAGGTCTTAATAATTTTTATGTGTGGGGCAGACCAAATATCCCCAAACTTCCCTTTGATGAAACAAATTCCAATAGGATGGTTGGAATAAATGTTGGAGTCACATAGAAATACCCAGCGTTCATAAGAAAGCCTTAATGGGTCCCTGTCCCTAGACTTTCTTACTCACTTCAAAAGGGTATTTCATGGTCATAATGGTAAACATTTTCACAGAGGGAGTGAAAATCACAGTTAAAAATAGTGCTGTTATGTAAATGGGTGTAGAAGCATTGGATGTTTCTGTAAACTTGAAGAGCAAGGTGAAATGAAGTTTGCCTAGTCAACTTACATAAATGATTAGGTGATCTTGGAACTATGTCCTGATGAGTATTATTCAAGGGGAGCACATCAGCTTCCCAATTTCCAGTTCCATTAAAATGGGAGTCTCTGCACCAAGATAAGTCATTACAGGAGATAACTTTATAGTCTTTCAAAACTCCAGTAAATTGTAAATTTGTGGTCAAGAGTCATGGAGAAAAGTGAAGCTGCAAACACCAAGTGGAAAGTCAGTGTTTTCCCTATACCATCAACATTTTCGATATACAAGCAAAGACTGTGCCAAAATATGGGTTGGAGAAAGGTCATGATGGCAATAAATAACAGCTAGATTGTAGTCAGAATTTAAAACTGAAAGCATAGTCTGGAGAGCTGTGCTGACAAACAGAAGCCCTTCATTAAGACTTAAAATATAGTTTTCATTTTGCCAGATGTGAAAACCTCTAGCGAGGGATGGTGGCTCAACAACATGAATGTAATAATGTCACTGTATGTACAGTTAAAAATATCTAAATAAGAAAATTTATATTTCTCTTTGAATATTTTTAAAGTCTGAAATAAAAGAAAATTCTGAGACTTAAAAATTTCCAGGTAACAATCCAGCTTGTTTAGAGAAGTCCTGCAAAACTGGTCCCTCCAAAAGATCTAGACAGAATAAATGATAGACTGATAGACCTTTGGAGAATTTGTTTTTTTTCAATTTAAAAAATATTTAAAGTGATTATCATAAGAGAACTAAATTTTGTTCTGATTTCTGTGAAAAAAATATTCAAGGCAGACTAACCAATTCCATTTTGTCTGTAATTCAGTTTTACTGAGTTTAACAACTATTTCACAACTGACAAGATGTGGCTTCCCAGTGGGTATAGCCTTTTCCAAAAACTTTACCAAGAACATTTTTCTTCATTTTATTTCTCTACAGTAAGAGAATTTTAACTAAAGCCAATGGGTTCTAAGAAACAGCATCCCAGTTCTTAATCAATAACTTCTACAATCCTATCCTTTTGCCCGCTTCTTAGATCCTTTAAAACCTCCTTATATAGAGAATCCAAAAGTCTATAATTTAGACATGCATCAGTGTTTACAAATCTGACCTTGATTAACGAATCTAAGATCACAAATATACACTATATTCTATTTCAGAATTACATTTAACCAGTGAACATTTTTGGTATCACAAGTGGGAATCTGAAAGCAATACATAGTGCCTCCACTGGATTGGAAAAAGGTACCTACAGTAAACCCATTTTGCTGTACTGTCTCCTTGACAGCCCTGGGTTCCTATGGTGAGTTGTATTTGCAAATCTCCCTCCTTGATTGAGTTTATGGACTTTATTGGGATCTTCTAGTTCCAACTTCTGTTCCTTTGAATTTAGTGTGTTAAAATCTTATTTTTGGTTTCTTTTTCTTTGAATTTACAGAAGTTCAAATTCTCTATCTGGATATTTGTCTCATAGAGGTTTCAAATCCTCTGTCTTACTATTGCTGGATATTCAGTGGGACTTTTTGTTTCTAAATCTGCTAAAAATGGGCAGCCCCCACCTGAAAATCCAGTTGGTATTATGTTTAAAAGTTATGGTCTTCATTCTTGTAAATTTTTGTCAAGATGGGAAAAACTTAATAAAATTTTAAATCGCAATGACCACTTTGGGTATCCTTTAAAATCATCAACTTAGTCCTTTTTTACACTAAATTGGGAAAGTGTCATAGCATTAAAGCAATTCCAATTCAGGAATCTTATCTCAGTTGATATTTGGAGGTCTCTGAGTGAATAAACAAATCAAAATTTGTTTCCTTCATGATTGTGATGGAAATGGCATATATTTTACAATGTGGCTAAAATACTTCATATATATATATATATATATAGTTAAAATCTCTGTTTTTTAAAACATAATACCAGTATTTCAGCAGACTAAAAGCTATTAAGTGTTTGATTAAAACAGAATAAATACTGGTACACTGTTCGTGATGAGTTCTATCTAGCATTTGAAGCAAAGCAGACACTCATCATAAAAGCAGAAATGGCTAGGGTGGATTCAACAGGCAGGGTATGTAATCTCAGGGTGGGGGCAAGATACAGCCATTGATGGGTCACATAGTCCTCAGCTCGGGGCTATGTGTGAACTGACTGGAGCCAAGATGAGCTGGGGGTGCCACAGGGCAGCAGGCTGCTGCTAACTCTCTGTAATCTCCCCAGAGAGGAGCTCAAAGCAGGTTTTGTGTTTCCAGGGTCTCCCAATGGCCACTCTGGACCATGACAGGCATGCTGACTTCTCACTGTCCTGTTTACCTTAGGCAGGAAGAGGCCATCATCTTTAATCAGGCCAAACTGTGAGTTATGTCTAAGTCAGGCCTCTGAGCCAGTCACAGCAGAGGCTCTTGATGAGACTCGTGTCATCTTATAACTAGAGAAAGTAGCATACTATGAACACCATGAAAACCAAGATTTCACAGCTAGCAAGTGACAGAACCAATAGTCAGCCATGTGGCTGCCGCAGGAAAGTGCTCCCCACTTCATATACCCAGAGGCAACTGAGAGGGCCAGGACAGCCTCTGCAGAGGGTGGGGTGGAGAGACACAAGCCACAACTTCATGCTTCCAGAGATCATAAACACAATTTATGCAATGTGCTTTAACAGCTCTAAGTGAGGCTTGCACTGGCAGTCCTCTCTGGCCCAGGGGAGCCCCTCTCTAAGGAGGGCCAGCCTCATGTTTCATCTGAATTGCTAGGGACACCTCATTCACCCAGAATTGTGGAGTGCTTATTCAGCCCTGGCACCAGTGATGCAATGATGAATAAAATATTAGACGTCTCTCAAAGATTTGAGAAGGCAAGAGCTCCGGCTGCCTGGCCGGTATGATGCCCACGACCAAACCACATGTGTGGAATGCTTGTGGTGGACCCACTGCAGCTGCAGATGCTTCTGGCTCTCAAGCTCCTGCCAATCTGCTCCACTAGGAGAGAGAGGGGAAGACACTGCTCTGCATATTTTACAGCTAAGAAACAGGAGTGGCTGAAACACACAGCCAGCTTGGTGGCAGGCCTGACACAACCCAGGCCTCCTGGAAGTTCACACAGAGAGAGAACTATCCCCTGGACCATGAAGCAGGCCTAGGGTATCTTGAGCACTGGCAACGAGGCTAGTAAAGTATAAGCTTCTGTTCAGAGGCATCTTTTCTGTAGGTATTTGCTCATTCCACAGACATTTAGTAGATGCCTTTGGGTACTGAACTCACCTGAAGTTCATTCCAATGTCCTCTGAAAACTGCAGACATCTCTCTCTCTCTGATTTCCCTTCATCCAGAATTTTGGACTTGGGAATAAATCAGCCAAGGAAGTAAAAGTTTTGTACAATAAAAGCTACAAAATATTGCTCAAAAATTGAATAATACATATATAGAAAGATGTCCCCTAATACAGATAGAAAGATGCAATATTGTTAAAACCTGAGTTCTACCCAAAGAGATTTATAATTAAAAGCAGTCTCTATCAAAATAGCAAAGAATTTTTCTGTAGAATATGAAAACTATATTGTAAAATTAATATTGAATCTCAAGAGGCAGTGAATAAAAAAAAACTTAATGAAATAAAAAATAAAGATGTAGAACTTCTCCCTGAATTTGAAAATGTGTTATATAGCTACAGTAACCAAACAGTGTTGTATTGACATAAATATAGACATATAGACCAATGAAATAGAACTTAGAACCCAGAAATAATTCATTACATATATAATAAAGTGATTTTCAGCAAAAGAGCCAAGATCACTTGATGGGTAAAGGACAGTTCTTTCAAAAATTGTGCTAAGGAAACTGACTATCCACAAGCAAAAGAATAAAGTTTGATACTTCCATGACACTGAATGCCCGTAGATAAAAAATTTTAAAGTTAAATTAAAACTATAAATCTCAGATTTATAGGGAAATGTTTCATGACATCGGAGCTGTCAATGATATCTTGAATATGACATGAAAAGCATAGGAGTGAGAAGCAAAAAGTCAAATTGAACTTTACAAAAATTTCAGTTTTATGCATTTAGGACACTATTAACCCTCTGGAGTGAGGGCAAATAGAGAATGGGAGAAAATGCTTCCAAAAACCATATCTGATAAGGAATTAATATCCATAATACAGAAATCCTAAAATGTACAAAAAACAAAAGCAAACAACCTTCTTCTGAATGACAAAGGATTTGAATAGACATTTTCTCCAAGACATACAGATGAACAATAAAGAAAACATGAAAAGATGCTCAACATCTCTAGTCGTCAGTAAAATACAAATCATAACCACAAAGGGTTAACACCACATCTATTCATTGTGCATTGGTGGTGGAATGTAAAAGGGTGAAACTTCTGTACATAATAATATGGTGCTTCCTTGGAAAATAAATAGAATAGCAATTTAATATTACAATCTGGCTGTGAATATATACACAAAAGAATTTAAGTCATAATCTGAAACAAATATTTGTACACCAATATTTACAGCAGTGTTATTTACAATAGTCAAATCTTGGAAACAACCCAAGTGTGTACTGACAGATGAATGGATTGAAAAAAATGTAGTGTATACATAGAAGGTTATATCATTCAGCCTTAATAAGAAGAGGAAGTATGACATGCTACAAAATGGATGAAACTTGAAGATACTCTGCAATATGAAGTAAATCAAATACAGCGAAGAGCTATTGTCTGATTCCACTTACATGTGGCACTTTGCTTAATCAAATTCATAGAGGCAGTAGACCAGTGACTGAGGAATGGGAGTTGTTTAATAGATATAGGATTTCAGTTTGGGATATTAAAAAGTAGTAAATGGTGGTGATAGTTGCACAACAATAATAATGTCTTTAATGCCATTGAACTGTACAGTTAAAATTATTTAAAATGGTAAATTTGATTTTGTGTACATTTTACCTCAGCTTTTACAAATGCATTACCTTAGATATCACTTCTGCCAATGTTAGAATTAATTGTACTAGTTTGGCCTTCACCAAAATTAAAAATTGACATAATAGAAGGTCATAATTTTCTGGCACTTAAGTCCAGTAATACTTGAGAGACACGTAATACACATTTATACACCATCAATCCCCTAGCTCCTTTTCCAGTAGGCAATTTTTTGCTTTCTACAAGGAACTGGAGCTGAAGTGAAAAGTAAATATAATGTATGAGTTAAGTTATTTGACACAAGGAATCTTCTGTCTGTGTGTGTGTGTTTTCTTGTATTGCGGGGTTGTGGGGAGTGGCAGTATGTGTTGAATTCAAAATGGGTCCTTGGCCAAGAGGTGGGCTGAGTGCATTTAGGATAGGATTTCATTGTGCCTACAACAGTTTGTCTAATTTTGCTTCAGTGCAAAATTGTGATACTGTCATTCTTGATGTAATATGTAGTCACCTGTGGCCATTTATAGTGAAAAAAAGTTGATGAAAACATCAGTATTTCAGTGACACTCTAAAAGCCATTAGGAATCAAGTCCATAATCTTAGAAAAAAGACCATATTCAATGAGATAAAATGTTAAAAGAATACAGATGCAATTAAAATACATAGTACCCAGTTGGAATCAATCATACAAATGATGGAGTTCTCCTCAGAAACAAGTGAGGCCAGAAAGACCACAAATAGATCATTTTAAGGGAATGAATTTTTTACATGCTAGGAAAAATAAGTTTTCAGTTGAGAAATAGTATCTTATTAACAGAAATCATATTTCAAATATGAGAGTGTAATAAAAATCTATTCTGATCTCTGTGAGATTTCACTTGAGCAGATATGCACTGGAAAGATGATAATAGTTTTTTAGGCTAAAGTGGAAACATACAACAGCCCAGATCCACAGGAAGGAACCAGAAATTCTAAATATGTAGATATATATTTAAAAAACCCATTTTAAATTTTTCTCTCAATATTTTGAAATAAAAATTACCTTAAAAGTAAAAAATATATTACAGGCATGGGTTGTAACATATGTTATTATAAAATATATGACAACAACAGAAAGGACAGGGCACAAGTATATTCTTGTTATTGAAAATTTCTTAGATTTTCTGTGAAGCGGTAGTGTTAATTCTAAATGGATTATGGGAAATTAAAGATGCAATTTAAGATATGTGAAGTAACTACTAAAAACAAAGTACAAAAAAGTATAGGAAACATCCAATAGAAGAATGGAAATGGAATTCTGAAAATAGTTGAATAATCCAAAAGATGACAGGAAAAGTGGGTCTGAGCAACAAAACAAACCAAATACAATTGGGACAACAGGAAAATAAACACCAAAATTCAACTACACCTGTCTCTCTATAAACTGGACTTAATTAAAAGATTTAACTTTCAGGTTGGATAAAAAAGCAAGATCCAATTCTGTTTTTTCTACAACAGTTAATGTTTGACTACAAAAATACAGGTATACTGAAAGAAAAATGGTGATTTAAGATATACTCTGAAAACACCAAGCACAAAAATGCCCTCGCTTACCAAAAAAGGACTCAGTACAGCGGGTGTTAGCAGTGATAAAAAGAGGCAATTCAAAACATTATAAAGGATAAAATTATCGAGAAGACATGACAATCATAAGTATATACGTATAATACTTTAAAAGAAATCTTCAAAATATACAATAAAAAAACTAAGTAAAAAACATACATTTCTATTCTCATTTGGAGATTTGAAGTCCTCTTTATAATGGATAAAAAAAATAGTAGACAAAATAGTCACAGTAAGGATATAGAAAACTTAAAATACAATCAACAACTTTGACTTAACACATCAAAACCATACCAAGAAGACTTTTCCCTTTTCTTTCCAAAGTCTTTCACAGTAGTTTATTCAATTAAAATTTTTATGGAGAATCATGCATTGTATTTGGCAACAAATTTCAAGTTTAAATACTAACGTGCCGGGATCCTGAAGAAAACTGGTCTAAGTCAAAGCAAAAAAACTCCCAACTCCCTAAAGAGGAGAAAATAACCTCAGGCACGTAGGAACTGGAGCAATGATATTTGGGAAATGTAGTCTTGCACGCTGGGACCGGATCTTCCGGTTCTGTCCTTGTAAGGCAGCCCTAGTTCCGCCTCCGTGTTTCCGGTCTCTGTGCAGCTAGGTACAAAATGAATTTAAGGAATTCCGGTCAGCGCTGTTTCAGAACATAAACAGGTGAGCACACCTGGTCCTGGGAAAATGCATGGTCTGTGCACCTGCGTGGAGGGTGGGCTTGCTATAGTGAGGAGGAAAACAGAAGTGGAGGAGTGGGGCGAGGAGGAGGGGACGCTGGGACTCAGAAAAGTGTCTCAAATAAAGGACAATTTGAGAAAGTGTAACTGTAAGGTTTTTCTGGCCTCTGCCAGCCTAACAGTAACCCAGTGAAGACTCATGAAAATGTGTTGCCTTAAGGTACCCCGTATTCATTTTACTGGACACTACTGAAAGAACCTGCCCAGATACTTTATGCACTATGCTGTAACTACTTCTCTTTTCTGTTGTTTTTGTTAATTGTTAAGAAAACTAACTTAAGTGTCATTTAACATAGACAAGTTTATATTCAGTTAACATTACACTACATATTCATTTGGGGATGTCTCGGGTGTCCAGCATCCTATCTGTTGTGAATCTTTCCCGGTGTCAGTTTGCTAAAAGTTAATTTGGGCACTCAACAGACTAGCTCCAAATTGCCCAATAGGAGTACAGTTCTCCCCAACAAGGATGTTACACTACCGCCACCCATTCCCATGCCTGAACACCCTGTCTGCCTCTCTGCACCTGAGCATTCCATTACCGCCCCTCCCAATCCCGCCCCCCGCGCCCCACCACCACCACGTTGGTGCCACACCTGGTGATACTACAGTTGGTCCTAGTTTCAACTCTAAAAATTATGGTAAATCTATATTTGTGGGCTTTCCGGGCCCATGACCATTCCTGAGTTTGTCTCTAGGTGTGCTGTCTCCGCAGGGTCCTTCCCAGGCTTCCCAGCTGAACCAGTTCTCTCCACTCTCCCAAGAGCAGCAGAATGAACATATCTCAGGTGATTTTTTTTTTTTTTTCATTCCCGGCTTTGCATTGGGAAGGATTTATGAGATTTATAAATGTCAATGCATTCAACAGAAAAGGAGAGTTGAAAATAGTGTCTTTACATAGATATTGGGTTAAGAATTCCAAGCTCTTATTAAGGCTTGGACTTGTTGGTTGCCAGCTCCCATCCCGAAGCAAAATTTCAATTTATTTATAAACAAGAGATCACTCCCTGATACCCCACCTTCCTTCCCTCCACCAGTCTATGGCATGTACCAGTCTGATCTCTGTATCTTTGAACTTTGTTTTGTTTTAAACTCTACACGTAAGGGAAATAATAAAGGATTTGTCTTTTTTGTCTGATTTATTTCAGTAGCATAATGCCCTAGAAGATTCCTTAAATAAGTTTATTTTGTGTCGATGGCTAAGATTTCCTCAGTGAACCCAGCTAGAGCTTTGATTGTTTGTGTGTACCCTAGAAGGAGTTCAAGACAGTGCATCTAGGGTATAGGTAAAGCTTACAGGAAGTCTAGCTGTACTAAGCACTACAATTTATCAGGAGTAAATTCAGTGACCATTCATGTGTGTAATTTATAAGTAAATAGAGAAACATTAGAACATGGGACTAATAATTGTACCAATTATGTGAGTACCCCTAAAGTATAAGATAATGATAAGGCCATCATAGACATTCTTTATAAGATATTGATAGTAATGCTCACAGTAAACTGATACAAATGAGTTTCTAAAGGCATTTTCCTCATCACCTGTTTCTGAACCCTTCAGACTGAACGGAATGTGCTGTTGCAGGCATCAGTGTCAGT
>RJWH01010692.1:0-15568 GCA_004363575.1 Solenodon paradoxus
CTCTCTCTCTCTCTCTCTCTCTCTCTCTCTCTCTCTGTCTCTAGAAACCAAAGAGGTGAAGTCACCACTCTAAGGTCACACAGTCATCTAAGAGCAAGCTGAAAGAAAAGCCAACTTCTGCCCACACCACTCCACTTTGACAGTCCATTGTATTGCTACCTTGATTGGTCACAGGGCCCAGAATGAATATTATTCTGTGTGTGTCTGTGGGGATGTTTCTAGACAAAACTGGCTTCTGAATAAGTGGACTCAGGAAAGCAGACTGCCTCCCAGTGTGAGCATCCTCCAACCCTCCTGATTGCCTCAGCTGGGACTGGTCCTTTCCTGCCCTCAGAAACCCTGCTTCTCAGGCCTTTGAACTCAAATCACACCATTGGCTCTTGTGGATCTCCAGCTTTCAGATGGCAGGTGGTAGAACTTCTCAGACCTATAATGAATCACACACACACATGCACACACACACATATATGTATGTATATATATTTACACACATATATGTCCTGGTTTTATGTTGATATAGAAAATCTATAGAATATAAAAATATATAGATGATATGGCATATAATATATTAAGCACTAGCATAAATTCTTATTATATGGTGTTGATCACTAATAGCATATAAAATACACAGTCTTATCTATGTATCTCTATTCTATTGATTGTGTTTCTCTAGAAAATCCTGAATGAGCCACTCATTGTCTCTATTCTGGAGCCCTGTGATATACACTCAACTTTTACTTACCTCTCCAAACTCCAGAAGAAGGGATGGCCCAGGAGGCCACTGAGCAGGCCCATCACATTCTCCCCAGGGTCTAGCAGATGACCAATGAGGTCCTGAGTTTCCTCATCTGAAGAAAATCGAGTCACCTCTTCATCACTTTGAGTCTTCAGCGTCTCAAAAGGGATATTTCCCTTATTCATCACATACAACACCAACCGTCCGAGAGCCTGCACAAAAGCCACCAATCCAACCAAAGGTGATTTTGAATCATCATTCTACATGGGTGACCTGGGAGGGAGAGGTCGCACAAAGGGAAGACGGAGCAAGTCTCCGAGGTCACTGGTTAGGCTGGTTAGGGAAAGGATGTAGATTTAGGCATAAAGAGCTCTTCAGGGAAATATGTGGTATCCATGATTCAGGTTTAAAACAATAAAAGACAGTTGTGGGCCAGAGTGGTCAAGGAATGCTGCTTGGAGGAAGAGGGATTTGAGATGGAACATACGGTGTGGGTAGAACTCAGAGAACCAGGGAAAGGGAAAATGCTTTAAAGGAGAGGCATGTCAGGAGTCTGGCTGAGAACTGGAAACTTGGGGCCAGGGCCATGTCAGTGGCAGAGAGAAGAGTTTGTTCAGGTCCAGTGGGACACAATGACCCCCAGGAGCTGACCATGCAGGGAGGTTCCCTGCACCAAGTCAAACACTGGTCAGGAAGGGGCTGATTCCTGGAGCTAGTCACAGGCCTGCTGGGCTGACGCCTGGGACAGCTGCCAAACGGGATTGGAATCATCTGGATAACTGTTTAACTGCCCTCAGGTTTGGCTTCTTTTCAGGAGAAGCAATTATTTCAGGTCTTAACCACTTTGGCCAACCTTAGTCTGTCCAGCTGGGGATGGACGCACCCATCCTGGTGTTTCAGGGCCTTGTCTGTGGCCCCCATGAGAGTGTGAATGGAGTGGGAAAGGAAATTTTTGTTACTTTGTCCTTAGGCAGAAAATTACTCCTGCAGGAATTTTGGAGGTCCTGGCAATCCCTTCTAGAAGTAATGGGAGAAGTGTGGCATGCTCCATTTATTTGCTTCTTTAGCTAGTAGAGGAAGAAAGAGAAACAGAAACAGTAATTCCACACCCACAAGGGTGTGAGCTCAGGAAAAGCCTTTCCCTCTAGCTAACATGGGTGTGGCCTCTAGGGGCCAGAGGAAATGGGTAATAAACCCACTGGGAAGCAGCAAGATGGAAGAATAGACTGTTGCCTTTACCTGTAGATCACTCCTGATGTCCTGTTCTTCAGCACTCTCCACACTTTCATCAAAGTCTGCCAGGCAAACAGCATTCTTGGGATCTAAGGGAGCGTTTGGAAGGCGCATTGAGAACCCTATTCTCCCTGTTCTGGGTAATTCCAGGAATATGTGACACAGTGTACAATCCTTCACTTTCATTCACTCACTTATTTTACTCTGTAGCTGGCTTTATTATTAATATTAACTTCTCATTTAAGGGTGAAATGAAATCCAATTATTTACAGGATAAAAATGATTTCACAATGTACATATTGATTTTCTCTCATAAGAGAATAATAATAGTCTTACAATTGGTGTGTTAAAGCATACATTTTCTTGGGTCCTGCCTGCTGCTTAGGTGGGTCCTGCTTTCCCACCCTAACTGTCCTCCTACACCTGCCCCTGAGAACGGATATGCCCCACGGGGGGCTGGTCGGTCACAGTGCCGGGTTCCCAGAGAAAGAAATCTGGATTTGGACAGGACCAGCAGTGCGCTGGCGTCTGCATTCACTGTTTAGTTTCCTTTCATATGCAGGGATGGGGTGGCTCTCCTGACACCCCGCCCCAGCTCCCAGTTTATGATAACGTTATATACGCAACTCTTCAGCTACACGCTTTGGTCCCACCACCCCTCTGACAGCTGTTCTTTCCACCTGGATGTCCAAGGCTCCACTTGGTGGGGACCATGAAGTTGTCCTGAGTCTGAGCATGACAGCAGAGCCTGGCAGATCTGAGCTCTTCCCTGCTTCTCCTCCCTCCTCCTATCCCTGAGTTGGTAAACTGGAGCCCAGGGACCCCTGCCAGCCTGAAGAAGGGGCATCTCTGCAGTAACTGAGAATACCAGGGACATGGGGTGAAGAAACAAACACAGAGGGAGGCCCAGGGCCAGGACTCAAGCACTACCCAGCAACCCCAGAGACTGCCTGTCCAGGGGCCGAGCAGAGGGGCCTGGAAAGGGCAGGCACTGCCCCGAGTTGCCCTGGAACCACAGGGCAACATCTCTGGAAAAAGAAGGAAGAAAGCTTATATCTGCATTGCTATTCACTCTCCAAGACACTGTCAGGTGCACTGTGTTATTATTAGCTATCTGCCAAGAGTTGGACTTAGGATTTATTTTTTCCAGGTCAGGGAGTATGTGTAGAAGGATAAGAATAAATTGAACTGGCTCACTATTCATGCAATTCCAAGGATTGAAGAGTACAGATTTGTAAAGGAGCTAAATTGAGGTTCTGGCCTTCATTTAAAGAGCAACTAACCAACAGGCCTCCAAATCCAAGGCCCTCTTAGCGTGGCGCTCCAGAAAATGGGGCCCATCATCCTCAAGTTATTATGGCAGCATAATCAGTGACTGTGGATCAATGATGTGTCACAGATCTTTTCCCCTTCTAAGTCCTTGAAGCTACAGGATCCTCAGAAATGGTGATGACTAGATGACAGAGGTCAAGGACAAGAAGAAAGGAGGGCAAGTTAAGGGGAAGACCCTACTTCTGACTTGAAGGAGTCTGAGAAGGCTGGGTGACCCTAAATTTGCCAGTGTACTTGTGCTTCTCCATCCCCTTTTATTCTGAATTTAGGTATCAAAGCTGTGAGGAAACCCAGAGTCTAATGAAAATGACCCATGAAATTATTCCACAAGCATGTAGCGAGGGAAAACTATGATGAGGAAGGAGAATGCAGTTCAGACCCTAGAGCTTAGTGTCTCTGGACAAGGAGAGAGAAGTGCAGACTGTTCTGAAATGTGTCACAAGAAGCGCTGCATGGCTGGGGGATGGGAGGGAGGAGACGTCTTCAGAGAGAAGAGTAGGATTTGGGTAGGCGAGTGGAGTGGGGAAGATCAGGATGAGAGATTCCAGACAGGAATTCCCGAAGCAGAGGAATGAAGTTCGAAAAGGGCCAGCAATGAGGTGAAGAGGCAGCTTGTAAACCAGGGATTATTTTCAGTTATGTGAACCTATAATAAATTCCTGTCAATGTTTAAGCCATTTTGACTTGAGTGTTTTGCTTCTTAAATTTGAAAGTGCCCAATGGAACACTTCTATCTCTTCTAACATGATATTTGTTTATAGTCCCCAACTTTTTTTTTTTTTTTTTTAATTTTTAGAGTCAAGAGATGTTGCTAAAGTGCTATGGCATTTTTAAATGCTTGGTTTCTGTGCTTATATAACCGGTCTGTTAACAAACATTTGATGGGCGGTTAGGATCTGCCCACTCTACCCTGTTCCTTTTCTTTCAGTCTGCTTTGCACCCTCACCCTGTTCCTCACTCCCATTATAACCTAGGATTCTTTTTTTTTGTAAAAAAAAAACAAACAAAAAAAACCAGCATACGTTTAAGTTACTTAAAAAATGTTTTCTTTGTCTTTCTACATATTGTTTTCTCCCAAACTTGCTCTCTCCTTCCTCTGATGTCCTCCAGCAGTGCTCTTCTGCGGGGTCTAGGGGCAGAAAGTTTTCCTGAATCCTTGTGTGTTTATTTTGAATCAAATGTGAACAATAGTAATTGGCCTATTGTCTCAGTCAGTGCTAGTTGCTAAGACAAATTGCCACAGGCTGGGTGGCTTAAACAGCAGAATGCATTTCTCACAGTTCCAGGTGCTGTCAGTCTGAGGTCCAGGTGTGAGCAGCACTGAGCACCAGGTGAGGGTTCTCGTCTGGTCTATAAACAGGCATCGTCTTGCTGTGCCCTCACACTATGGAAAGATGCCCTGCTATCTCTAGTATCTCTTCTTACAGGGGCTCTAATCTATAACAATGGGCAATTTCTAAAAGAAGACTGGGATGGGGGAACTCACCTATTAAGATGTTTTGTGGCTGCAGATCCCGGTGAGTGAACCCACACAGGTGAAGACCTTCCACAGCGTTAAACAGAGATGAGAGGACTCTTCGGGGAAACTCGTCTTCCTTGCTTTCCACAGCCTCCCCGTGATGGCTGGCCAAGTACTCCTCCAGGGTTTGCTCGCAGAGCGCCAGGCACACATACTGACAGCCCCTGGAAGTCTCGCTCTCGTAGAACGTCACCAGGTTACTGGTGCCTCTGCTGCTCCTCAGACAGGAGATTTCCTTTTGTCCCCGTGCACTGCCTTCACAGAATCTCTTCACAGCCACTTCTTGTCCTTCATAGAGCCCCAGGTAAATGCCCCCTTCAGAAGTGTCAGCAATTTTATACTCTTCATCAATGAAGATCTTGAGTTTGCCAATCACAGGGCGGTATATCCTGTGGAGATGTGTCAGGGCCTTGCCCCAGCGTGAGCTCTGAGGCTTCCAGTCTTCAGCAGGAGGGCGAAAATTGTTTTTGGCGCCATGACTTCGAAGCAGCAAGACTAGGGTCCTGTTATAGCTCCGCCTGGCTGTCATCACAAGGTCCCCACAGTCGGTGCTGGCCCCCTTGCGGCACAGCAGCTGGGCAGCATCATTCAGGTTGAGCTGCACTGCCAGCAGCAGGGCTGTCTTGCCTTCCTTGTCTGTCTCATTGATCATTATGTCTTTTTCTTCCAAAAACATGCGCACCAAACCCAAGTGCTTCTTTTCCACAGCCAGGATCAGGGGTGTCTTTCCCTGTTGTTCCCTCACTTTGACGTCAGCCCCATGATCCAGTAGAAGGCGAGTGATGACCTCCACTTTCCTGTCATCAGAATTGAGCAGAGCATAGATCAAAGCATTTCTGTCCATGTTGTCACGGGCATTGACATCTGCCCCCATCTCCTCAAGGAGCACCCTCACTGCTTCCACATGGCCACCTTTAGCAGCACGCATGAGAGCTGTGGCTCCTCCCTTTTTCAGTCTCTCTTGATCCTTCTTGGTCTTTTGAGGCAAGTTCACATCGACTCCTCTCTCATGCAGGAATCTCAGGGCTTCGACATGACCATACGCAGCAGCTTCTATGAATGCGGTGAAACCGTGAACATCACACTCGTTGACATCCGCCCCTTTAGAAAGGAGGCATTCCAGCAGCTTGACATCTCCCATGATCCCTGCTATGATGAACGGGGTGGCCATGTTCCTCTTCCTTGGACAAGGGACAGCACCATACTCAAACAAAAGAGCCACAATGTCCTCCCTGCAGTTTTGGACTGCATAGTGCAAGGGTGCCCAGCCCGACTCCTCCTCCTGGAAATTGACATCAGCACCCTTCTCCAGCAGTTGCTGGGTTAGATCCATGTCTTCTTCCAGAACAGCTCTGAGCAACAAATGATTGTCTTCCACAGCGGCTCTTCCACAACTGGAGGGCACTAGTGCCCCTTGGGGCCTGCCATGGTTGTTGATCTCCATGACGGTAAGTACCACGTACACAATTTTTTGCCGTGTTTGAGAAATGAAAACTTATCAATTTTGGAACTTAGCCAGAGTCCTAGAGCTCTTGGAAACTCCACTCACGGGACACAGGGATTATCTGACTCAGGACCAACAGCATGAAGAAAGACCACACTATTGGAGTCTTCTAAATTTCCACATGGAGACAAAAAGAATTATGCCATTGGAGAAATTCATTTTACTATCAATTTTCTTCAAAATCCATCTGCTTATTTACTATAGAACTTAATACAGAAAAATATGATTATATGTAAATTAAAAATTAGAAAATTATGTATAGTCCCACTGTCCAGCAGCAAATATTATTACCTTAGTACATTTCTAAGGATTTTTTAAAAAATAGCTTGTATCTTGCTATGGAAGTAAGTTTGTATCCTGTGTCTTTTCCTTTTAATACTGTGCTATGACTTCCTATTACTGCAAAGTCTTTATAGACATTTTGCATTTTTAAATTTCAGTGTGCCCTGGTGCAGCACAGTCCATATGCATCCCAAGGACCTAGGTTTGTGTCCCAGGACAGGGCTGGGGAGGGAACCACCAGGATGAGCAACTAAATAAAAAGGTTTCTTCCTCTTCTCTTCCTTCCTGTCAGCCTACTCACCTTCATTCCTGCCTGTACTTTTCTTTTAAGAGAATTTAATTTCCTGTTAATTTGTTATTATTTTTAAACTTTTTTATTGAAGAAACATTGTATCGTAACATTGCATAGGTTTAAGGTGTGTGTCATCACAAATCAACATCTTAAAACATTATTTTTAAAGGAAATATGCAAGCAGGAATGAAGTCATGTAGGCAGGCAAGCTGTCAGAAAAAGAGGAGGAAGAAGCATTTATTTATTTATTTATAGTTGGTTGTTCATCTTGGCTTCCCCCTGCCTGGGTTACAAACCCAGGTCCTTGGGATGTATGTGAGCTACTCTGGCTGGAGGCCACAGACTTAACCAAAGGCACCTGGGCACCCCAATATCTTAAAATACTTTTAATGGCTGTGCAATATGTCTTCAGGCTGTTGTTTTATCTCATTATAAGCGGTTTTTAAAGCACTAGTGTGCCTCGAGTTTACAAATATTACATATATTCATTTGTGGTATCAAAGTTTATGATAAGCATATAATTTACAAAATTTATATCTATATAGCCTCTAACCCATCTATTCCACTTGTAGGAATTTATCCTATTAACATATTATCTTACTAGCATACATATGTAGGAAAAGCTATGTAGAAGAATATCCATTTATAATAGGAAAAAATGGAAACAAAATGTATAATATTTTTAGATTCTAAAATTTGTGTCTATTCTCATTTCTATTTTGTATTTCAAAATGCTTTAATATTTCTGTTTTATAAATTTTGTATTGCTGTAACTGATTTATAAAACCATATATAGGTTCTGGATTTGCAGACTCACCTTCAACAAATAACCAAACATACCCAACACCAAATTTCTAGTCCTCCTCCAAAGTCTAGAAATTATTTTGAGCCAATATTTTTAAATTAGAATTTTTAAACAATTCTGAATAATGTTGCAGCAAATTTAACTTATTTTCACATGAGAGATCTTATAATAGATTTCAAAGACCTGAATGATGGGTCAGTGCCTATGATTGTTTTTCAGATGCTCAAGATACATTAATAAACTTATTTCAATGCCATCTAAACAGATTCCGACTAGAAGTAGGTGAGCTCCTCTTTAAAAAACTTTCAGAATCCTCATTTAATAGAGAAAAACGTAATTGTGTCCATTTGCATTTCTTACGCCACAGGGAAGGTGATCTGGTAGGCGTAGAGGCTCTGGTCTCACCTTCTTTGAACATGGAAACAGGAAAGAATTTGACTCCAACCCCAGCAGGGATCTAAGCTTGAGCTCCTGTTTGTGTAACTTGAGATCATTATTTCCTATGCCTTATGTTCATTGAATTTCAGTTTTCTGTTATTTCCAATGGGGACATCAATATTTATGGTCATGCATATAAAGTGCATTAAAGCAGGGGCAGACATTATATGCTTAATAAACTGTATTGTTCATTGAGTCCCCTTACGAAAAAAATGATTTAATAAATCCTGCTGTCCCCACCCATGTGCATATAGTGTACACAATAAAGTAGGAAATTTAGGATGTCCGTTTAATCCAAATGCCCTCCATCAGATCTAGGTGATTTAGATCCAATCATCAGACAGCACCAAACTGTTACCTTAATGTTTACAAAATGACATCTGCTGTGAAATTCACAGACACCACTTTTCAGTGATCTCTTCTCCCTGACAGCCTCATAGTCTCACAGGCCCACTGCCGATGCCAGCTCAAAGCTTGACCTGAGCGCCTTCACTGGCAAGAAATCAGTGAAGCAAATGTTTGTGAGGACAGTTCCTCTGACAGCAGGTATGAGGAAGCTGCCCTTTTTAAAGAGAACAATGAAAAGCCAAAGAAATTGGAACAAAAATATCAGATTAAAGAAAAAATGGCAACGAGTAAATCCTGTTTCAGTTTCATTTTCTCTGTGAGACAGGAGGTGCCTGAAAAACAAGAAACTTGAGTAAACAACTCCAGAGATTGTGAGAGAAATTAAGAGATGAGGGCTCTGGACAGCTGGGCCCCCTAGGGTGGACCAGCTGGTCTTATCCACTCCCTATTCCCATACCCCCTTTTATCTCCAGTTCCCAAAGCCCAAGGAACCCTTCAAAGAACTAATCCTTAGGCTTTTTTACCCTCGCCCATCTGCACATATTACCTTCTAAATTCAGACTCCTCCACGCTTATTCCTTGGGCAGCACCTGTCCTCAAACTGTGGTCATCTGGGACCCGTTTCTTTCCAGAGCTGGAGCGAGTAAGTGGGCGGAGAGGAGAGAGGAAGGAGAAGGCAGAGTAAACAAGCACCCACTGGCTCAGCCTTCTGGAGGAAAAAGGAACTCTCCTCTGAAGGCTGATCTGAAGTGTGCTCAAGATCCCATTAGTCACCTGGCAGCCTTTCAGGTCACAGCACCAGGCTCCGCCCTTATCATGTTATTCCAAATCCCCTCCCTTCCTGAGCTCACAAGCACATGAAGATATCACCTCACACCTGTGAGAACAGCATATTTGAAAAAGACTAGAAACAATCGGTGCTATCAAGGGAGTGGAGAGAAGGGAGCCCTTGTGTTGTGCTGGAGGGAATGAAATTGGTGCAGCCGCTTGGAAAACAGCATGGAGGCTGCTTAAAAAGCTAAAATTGAGCTACCATGGGCTCCAGCAATTCTACTTCTAGGCATCTGCTCAAAGAATAAGAAAACACTCATTCTAAAGACCTCTGCACCCTCATGACATTGTAGCACTGTTCAGAATAGTCAAGAAATGGAAGCAAATGCAGTGCCCCCTGATGGATGCTGGAGTAAAGAAGGTGTGATCTGTAGACACAGCGAATACTACTCAGCTGTCAACAGATAGAATCTTGCCACCGATGACAACATGTGTGGAACTGAGGGTAGAGTGGGGTTTAAATTATGCTAATGAAGTAGGTTAATAAAAGGAGAAGATAAATACCAGATGATCTGTGAAATGTAAAGAAAGCCAGTGACAAAATGAAACCAAAACTAACCATTGGACTCAACAGAATTGAGGTCACCAGAGGGGAAGGGGTGAGGGTGGGAGCAAAGGGCAGTGGGTCCAATGGACACTGGGGAGGACCATTAGGAATGTGTGATGAGTGTGATGTCATGTCCTATTTGATGAATAAGTGAACCAGTATGTCTACAACTTACATTTTGCTGTAAATCAATGCTATCTCAATAAATAATGCATCGCTAAAAAATATCCCCTACCTTCTTGAGAGAAATCAATGGTAAACAGGTATTTATTGATCACTGACTGTGTGCCTGGCATTATGCTCATTGCTTCCCACATGACGTGGTCCCATTTAGGTGGCAACCATCCTACTGCTGCTGAGACAGGCCCAGGGGAGCTAAGTGCTCCCAGAGCCCAGCTCCCTCACTTGTCTGCATCCAGTCAGCTCCCTCCTGGGGCCCTGGGGCCTCAGAAGGGCACCGAATCAGCAGCATGGACACCAGGTCCTGCAGCAGCTGAGCATCCTCAGAGGGTGGATTAACAAGGTTGGGCCTTCATTCTCTCATGTAATTAGATATTGAAGTTTCCTTTCTGCTCCGGAAGTTCTGTTCTGACCATTTTCCTGGCGCAGAATGCTACAGTGGGATGCATACCTGGCCTCAGAGAATATCCAGTTGTGCTGGAAGACAAACTCCTGAGAAGGTCAGGAGTATTGAGCTATGTGTGATCATGTGAGGCTCACCAGTGGGACGCCATCCAGACCTGGGCCTCCTTCCTTACAAACCAATGATTCTCCAGTCTCTCTGCTTTGCTTCATACTCACAAATCTTTTGTTTTTTCTTTTTGATTTAAATGAATGCTATCAAAGGAACATGGTATTATAGCATTCCGTAGGTTTCAGCTGAGCATCATTATAAATCCACGTCAGCATACAACATGTTAAGTTCACCACCCCCATTTCCATTCTTCTTTCGCTATGGAATAATAGATCCCCTCGACCCTCTGCCGTGACGATTTGCTGCAACCATAAATTTGCTTTTATTGACTAAAGTCTATTTTTGTTTAGTTTGGTTTGTTTATTCAGTTTCTCCATATGCATATAATGTGTGTATTTCTCCTTCTAACTTATTTCACTGAGCATAATTCCTTCTAGTTGCATCTATGTTGCTGCAAATGACAGGATTTCATCCTTTTTTATAGCTGAGTAGTATTCCATTGTGTCTATACACCACATCTTTTTTATCCACTCATCTGTCCAGGGGCATGTAGGTTGTTTCCAGCTCTTGGTTATTGTAAATAGTGTTGCAGTGAACATGGGGGTGCATATATGTCTGCAAATTAGTGTTGTATTTTTTGGGTAATGCCCAGTAGAGGAATAGCAGGATCATATCACATTCATGAATCTTGAACATGTCCCGGAGAGAAGCACTCCTCTCTCTCTAAGTCTGCTCCGCTCTTTCTCCTTCCCCACGAGTGCACCACCACCTGGGTGCCATGCCTTGTCCTCTCCCCAGGACAAGCCTCCTGCTTCCGTCTGCACAGGAATAACTAAGCTTGCCCCTTAACACTGCAAAAATGGATACTTGCTTCATACCTGCTTCATTAACTCCGTAGTTTTCCAGACAAGGTTCAGAATCCCATGATGAATTCAGTGACTATTTATTGCTCATGGACAATGTGGCTACGACTATTCTAAATCCTGGGGAGATGGCGACTTATCAGAGATCCCTCAGGGACTTCTTCATGGAGCATCACCTTAGTGGGCAGAAGTACATAATAAACAATTGAGAAAGGCAGTATCCAACAAGATTCAGGTTATGACCGGGTCTCTGTTTCTTATGGATGTCATCACTGCTCCACCTAGTTCCCAGCACGTGGTACTGCTGCCTGCTGCTTTTGCTACCCCACCTTTAATAACAGAAGAATGAGGATTTTAGTAGCAGACATTGATGGAACTCTGTAGTATGCTCCCAGAACTGTGCTGAACCCTTTATGCACATTGTCATATCATCTCATCCTTATGAGGTAGGTACTATTTTTGACCCCATTGTATATTTTCAGAAGTCGAGACACAAAGTTGCCTGATTCGAGAACTTCAGTCTACAACACTGAACAATACAGAGAGGTGACTGACCGTTTTTATTTTTTAAGGAAAGCTGTGGACAGGATTGAAGTTAAGCAGAGACAGGTAGGCAGGAAGAGAGGAGGAAGAAGCATTTATTTATTTAGTTGTTCAACTTGGTTGTTCCTCCCTGCCCTGGGTCTTGAATCTGGGACCTTGGGATATATGTGGACTGCACCTGCCAGAGGCCTCGAACTTAACCACTCAGCCACCAGGGTGAGCCCTGACCTCATTCTTGTTGGAGAAGGCTGGCGATGAACAAAATAAGTAGTGTAAATAATGTGCTGTGTGGTAAAATAAATAAATTAATAAATCCTAAAGAGAATAGTAAAGTAAAATAGGAGCGTTAAAAAATACCAGTCAAGGTATTCCAGTCAAGACCTTTAAGTGAAGGGCTGTTGTTGGGGCGCAGAGTTAATTTTCCCCACTGCTCTAGGGTCCTCTCAGGCTGACCAGTTAATCAAAACAGTATCAGACAGGTTGGAGGGAGAAAAATATTAACTCATAATATACATTTGTAGGGGGAATCTAGAGAGAGTATGAATGTTCCTTTTTCAGGTGGGGAGAGGAGCGCTTCTATCTTGAACTGAGGGATGGGATAGGGTCCTGGGGAGTCATGTTTACCTTGCAGTGTAGATAGGTTTCGCAGAGACTAATCCCACACCTGGATAGAACTCCCAGTCTTCATTCTTCCAGGTAATGAAGGGAGTGGCACTTCTCAGTTAGGAAAAGGGAAGAGCCTCCAGGGTCTCCCCTGATGTGAGCTGGAAATAATCAGTGTGCCAAAGAGTAATGTCCTGAAAAGGCCTGTTCTGAGCACCTTTGATATATTTTCTAAATAATGGAGCCTCGTCCTCCATTCTCAAGGACCTAACTGCATTATATCTCTTACCCTAAGGATCATTCTTCAGTTATTTGAATTTCAAATCTAAAGCAACGTGAAGAGCTGAACCAATTTAAAATACTCAGTGACAGCAAATCACCTTGAAATCAGCACTTTATATACTCTATGAACATCTTTCTCTCTTTAACTGAGAGCCTATCTTTTTTGAAAAATGGAATTTCAGTCAATTTCCATTTGAAAAATGGAATTTCAGTCAATTTTAGCCCTATTGTCTAAAGAAAGCATCTTTTAACCCATATACCTATTGGACTGTCTTAGAAGTTATGCTAATAATTCTAATTGCATTAAAATGTTGTGTCTTTTTAGAAATACTTAAAATTTAGAAATTTCTTAGAAATTTATTGATAAATAAGACTACAAGTTACAACACGAGTATTTTTCCAAAGAAGCCAAACTTAAGATGTCCCGGAAAATGTTTGCGTAGCCTGACACAGCCACATGGAGGCAGCAGAGGGCAAGAGGAGTGAAAGCACCAGCCCATCTAGTTTTGAGTCCTTCCGGTCCGGTAATTCTCTGGTTCATTGAAAGGCTCAACACTGGATTTCCTAATCTGAAATTCAGAAGACTTTGTGTACTCAGCGAAATACAATGTTGAAACAATTGTACCAGAAAGAAAAGTAGACTTGGAATTCTGATTTTGAATTTTGGTTCTTCTATTCAAAAAGTCAATAAATGGTTATTGATTGATCCTACCTTGTACAAGGCACTGTGCTAAGTACTAGGAATCAGGTAACAGCAACAGGTGATATTCACGGGACAACAACATGTGCCAAACACTTTTATTTCATTGTTCTCTAGCTGGGAAGTATTCATCCTCACATTACAGTGGAGGAAATCAAGTCTTGGCGAGGCTTAATGACCTCCCAAGGTCATAGAGCCAGTGGGCCAGGGTCCCAACCTGCGTCTGTCAGCTCCACATCCAGGACTGTAGACTGCCTTCTGTTATCTGTTCTGTCCCAGTTTATCAAGGTAAATAACATAGCTCCCGACCTTGAAGAGATTAATTTAGAGGAAGAAAAATCTTGAAGAACTCAGTTGCAGTGCTTTGCCCCATGGCAATCAAGTTAGGCACTGTGTGTTAGAACCACAGAAGTGGGAGCTGTGACCTCTATGTGACAGACATCCGGGAAGGCTTCACTGAGGAGGTGATATTTTTGCTGGATTTTGAGGAGGGTTTTTCCTTCTTTGCACCCAACGTCCAATTTTACAAAAAGGAATGTTATTCCAAGGAGAAAAAAACTGCATGTTCCCTCAAACAGTGGGGGAGAAAAGAGCCTGAGAATAAATTGTCATCTGAGCAGGATGCTGATCAGGAGAAGGACTTGGGTCAGGTCAAGCAAGCCTCCCACACCGTGGTCAGAGCAGACGTTCTCCTTTAGTCACAGGTGAGGACCGTCGGCCCAGATTTGTGCTTGGTGATGGAGGCTGGGCAGGAAATGAGCTGGATGGGACAGGGAGCCCAGGATGGAAGAGGATGAAAGCTTTCTCTGAGGAAGCCTCCATAAGACTGGAGAGGCGATGTTGGACTCAGCCCATTCCTGAGAGCTTCTGGAGATGAGATGTGATCAGCAGGACAGCTAGAGGAGCTGGAGACTGGGTGGGTGGCCAGGTCCCTACAGGCCAGGGTCAGGAAAACAAAAGAGGGAGGGTCTCAGAGAGATAATCATGGCAGTGAGACTTGAAGTGGAGGTACCTTTAATCAGACTCCAAGGCTCAGGGAAGGCTTCCCAGACAGAGCCAGTGGGAGAGAGAGAGAGAGAGAGGAAGGAGAGGAAGAAGAAGCTTTTTAAGGAAGGAGGGAAGGGGAGGAAGGAAAGGAGAGGAAGAAGCATCTTTTAGTTCAGTTTGGTTCTTCACCTCAGCCCAGTGTCTTGAACCTGGGTCCTTCGGGCTACATGTGGTTTACGTACTGGTGTCTCTGCTGCCTGAGCCACAAGGATACATCTCCAGAACCAGCTTTTGAAGGATGCATCCCCAGACTGATGGTGGTAAGAGCCATGGTGGGAAGAGGGGCTCAGCAGGAGGTGCTGCAGAATGGGGAGCAAGGAAGCCGGCAAGAGCTAGCGGATGAGCCTGGGATCTGCAGAGGACTCCCACGAAGACTGTTTTCTGGGGAGGTGAGGGAATATCACCTGCTGGAGTTGCTGGAGAGGAGCCGGCCCAGAAGTGCTGGGGAGGGGAGCTAGCTGGGTGGCCTTCCAGACCCTTTTGAGCCTGACACTGGGAGCTGTAGGGGTCAGCAGAGATATTTCTCTACCATGGACCTGCCACCTCTGGGCCACATCAGGGATTCCAAGACCGCTGTGTGTGAGATAGATGGCTGAGGGACAGGGACAGGGCCCACCCAGGTCACTGGATACCGTTATATTCTGTCTCTTCTCTGTCGCACACTGATTACAGCCGCCACTTCCCACCCACTCCGATCTCACCCCAGAAAATGCGCCTTGCTTGCTCTTGTCTAAACTTACCCCAAATCCACATCACCAGTAAAGGGAACAGCCTGCTTTGTGTTTTAGGCAGGGCACACAGATGCACCCAATAAATGCATGTGAAAAGGCAGAAGAGAAAGCAATGAGGACAATGTGCCGCCTGCCCCTGCTGCCTCCCCAGCACCTTTCTTCCTCACCCGTCACAGTCCCCTGTCCATCTCTTGAAGGTGTAACTGAGTTCAGATCTCTCTTGAGGTGCTGCACTAGG
>RJWH01010693.1:0-15555 GCA_004363575.1 Solenodon paradoxus
GAGAGAGAGAGAGAGAGAGAGAGAGAGAGAGAGAGAGAGAGAGAGAGAGAGTATTTTGGAACATCTCAGAATCATTAATTCCAAATCCATGCCATGTTACACTGGGGGTCATATGACAGGGAATGGCAAGTAGAGTCTAAATGTCCAGGAGAGTAAGGCTTCAGCTCTACAGCCTGAAGAAACTGAATTCTCTCAATAACCAAAAACCTTGAAAGAGGATCCGAAGTCTCAGATGAGACTGATTGCCTAGCTGGAAACTTGATTATTACATGCTGAGATCCTGAGCAAGGGACCCAGCTAAGTCATGTCTTGATTCCTGGCCCATGTAACTGTGAGAAGATATGTACTATTTGAAGTTGTTATTTGGGGGTGAGTGATTGCACAGCAATAGAAAAGTCACAGAGTCTAAGGTCAGTTCTGTGCCTGACAGTCAAGATCAGCCTCCACCACCTATGTTTGCAGCATTATTTCTACTGCTCTTTGTTCTAGCCCTAGACAACTCTATACAAAAGGACTATAAATATTGAGTTGCCCTCCACATACTTATTCATAACATCACCCCAGGAAGAGATGGTAGAGAAATGATTAAATGGATAGTAGGCCAACACTGACCACCAGAAACTTCTGCTAGAATGGGCTTGGTTTCTACATCTTTGTGGTCCACTATGGTGGCCACCAGCCATATGTGACTACTGAACACCTGAAATGTGCTTCATGCAAATGAGGATCTGAAATTTAATTCTATTTAATTATTAAAGGCAAGGGGCAGGTAGGAATAAAGGCTAGCAAAAGCAGGCATGAAAGAAAAAGGGGAAGAAGCATTTCTTTATTTTACTCAGTTGTTCACCTTGGTTGCTCCTCCAGCCCCAAGACACAAACCCAGGTCCTTGGGATGTGTGCAGACTGCACTCAGAGGACTTATCCACAAGGCCACCAGGGTGCATTGCTTCTAAAAGGGTGCATCAATTCTAAAAACATTTCATTTTTTTTAAGGAAAAGTGCAGTCAGCAATAGAAGCGAGTAGGCAGGGAGGAAGAGAAAGTAGGAAGAAGCACTCTATTTTTAAATTTCTATTTAGTCGTTCATCTTGATTGCTTCCCCCAACCCCAATCCCAGGACAAGAACCTGGGTTTCTGAAATGTATGTGGACTATGCTCTGAGACCAAGCCAGCACTCCACCAGTGTGTGACTACATTGAAAATTAAAGAGCCACCAATGTCTACAGATTGGACAGTATAGTCCAGAGCAAAGCCATCTACATCCAGCTCCACCACTTTGTTGTGTCACCTCGCACAAGCTCCCTTTGTTCTACTTCCTTGGATGGATGTGTTAAATAATTTGCTACTTGTAAAGGACTGGACATAGTGCCTTGTATAGAGTAAGCATGATACATGTTTGCCAAATGAGTAAGAAGATTCTGCTACCTCTCCCCCACCCATCTCAATCATCTGCACTGATTATTTCAGCCCTAGAGATATCTCCCTCTTCGTCTGAAACCTTTGGGACAACGCCAAACCACACAATACTTACTGGTTGTCAGATTAATTTGGCACCCAATTGCAGACTGCCTTGAATTGTTATTTAAATATTTGTTGGTGTATTTTCTGTCTTCCTCCAAGATGGAATTGTCTTTAGTGGAAATCACTTTATCACCTGTGTCTTTTTGTAACCATCATAGTGCTGAACACACATCAGTTTATATAAAAGACACTCAATAAATACATGCTGACATCAGTATAAGGCCTTGAATTAGAAATGGAGAAGAAGGCAGAGGCAATGACCAGAGATACTGCTGATAGTTGCTTGTGTAGCAAGGTGTCACTAGGCTCCAGTATCATGGCATCTCTAAAGACATACTTCCCAGAGGCTAGCTGTGAAGACCTGAAGGGAACTGGTGAATTAGCATCGTAGACAGAGAAGTTTGTAAAGAAGATGGAATGCACCATGAGAAGCAAATAGTACCCAAGTAGTTCACAAAAACTCTCCCAAACCATACGCAGCCCATAAAGCAATAGAGAATGTGGTACCATCATAAGCAAAGTGCACTGGGGGGCTTCTCAGAAGACAGAGAACCAGCTTCTTTCCTGGAACAGTTAGTCCAAAGAGACATTGACCCTTTACATCCTGGGATGATGACTTTGCTAAACTCCAGGAACAATGACAAGATTCATTAGAAACTGGCCCTGTTGGAATATAGACCTTGATCTCAAAGTCTGCTTCATTCCTTTATGCTTAGCATTGCTCCTTTCTGTGACTTGATCCTGGCCAGAATTTGTTGTGGGTTTTTTCTGGGGGGTTGGGGGGGCAGGGAGAAGTTGGGGAGATCCTGCATCAATATGCCAAATCCTTTGAAACTGCTTTACCTCCTGCCTAAGAATAAGACTTTGATTTTTGTTAGACATGTGTCCCCATCAACCGTCTTAAGACTGCACCTCTAGCTCAAGCTCTATCCACACTCTCAGCAGTCTTGACACCAGGCAGCCTGACCACCTCGATCTCTCTCTTGAATCGTCACATACGTGGCTGGCAACAGCATTGCCTTACACTGGAACACAACTCCAGGGACTGCCTAAGAAATTATCTCATGGGGAGTAAGAAGGTAATGGGGGCAGAAGAGCAGTAAACACACTATAGGCACCCTTATTCCAACCTTACCAAGTCACTGCTCAAATTTGTACCAAAGGGGAGGGAATAGCCTTAGGAAATAAGCCTCCACTGAACTTACTATGGCACCAGCCCAAGCACCAAGCTGTAAATAACTTCTGCTTATTAAAACCACCAACAGACCCCCCCCTGATCCTGCTAAACAGAAACCAGTCATGGAAAAATTCCAGAGACCTGCCTCCGCTTCACTCTAGCCCACCCCAGAAACCCCTGCCCATAAAATCTGTGACTTACCCTGTTCAGGGGCCGGTCTTTGGAGACCACTCCACGGGTGCCTGCCAGCGTTAAATAAAATCCTTTCAACTTTTCCAGAGTGCTCAAAGCCTGTTGCTTTCCACTGACTGAACCAGTTTTGCCGTAACACCACTGTGCACAAAGTGACAAAAAAAAAAGTCCCTCAAAGTGCTGGCTTTAGCTCACATTTTACTCTCTTTTGTAATAAACCAACTCTGTTTTTTGAATGGCTATAAATACTTTCCTAAGTTTAGGAAAGGCCAATCGACTTTCACTGCCAGGCATTTCCACTTGCACTTGAGTGCATTTTTTGCATATAATCTTTAACCATCTTGTTGTGTAAGAGAGAAAAGAAGAAATAAGTATTAAATTCTCCACAGTAAAACAGTAGTAAAGCCGTAAAAAAAATAAATTTAAGAAAAGCAGCAGACTCAGCAACTGTAATATTGCTCACCATTAAGAGTTTCTCTGACTTTATTATCCATTACTAATGCAGCCTTTTATTTTTGCTGCTCTTTTTGTTAGTAATTTTGTATACTGTATTTGCGCCACTCACAGTACTCATTCGAGAACATGGCAATAAAAGTTGAATCATGAAGCTCATTAGTAAATACCAGTAACTTTTAGTCATTTAATACTATAATTTAAATACAACATTCTCATTGTTATTTAGCAACACGGTTGAAAAATATAATGATAAAAAGCAAAAGTGTGCTTTAAATATAAGCTGTAAAGATGACTTATTTTAAATGTAATTATTATTCTTAAAGCACTTGGGAATTACAGAAATAGTTCTATGTTCTTTCTGAAAATGAATCCTATTGATCAGAAACTCTTGCACTTTGCATTGTAATCCAGTGACCAAGGTGCCATTGACAAGCAAGTGAACATACTTTTATCACAAGAACAAAGAAGACAAATTTTCAACTAATAAAATATTTCTAAGCATCTGCCTCCTCTGGTAGTGAAGATAATGCTGCTTTTTGTGTGTTACGAGCAGTACATGAGATCATGTATATCAAGTGCTCTAGAGGGACTAGACTAGACATTCAATCGAAATAGAAGTTGTATTACGATGGAACCCAAGTGCACCAAGCTTTCTAGTCTCCTAGGAGTCTTTTTTCAATATCCAGATATAACTTAAGACCTTATCCTACATAACCATGAGAAATAGAGTTCTCGTATATATTTCAAGTGATTTCAGGGGAATATAAATTTATATTTCCTGTTTGTTTCTTTTATTATCTGATTCCAAACTGCTCCCTCCAGTTTCCTGGAACACTGGTGACTTTGGTTCATCTAGTTACCATTAAGCCAAGCTACTCCAGGGCTCAAGCTCTTCTGAATAAAGGAGACCCCTCCCCAAAGTAGTGCGAAACAGAACTCTAAAACTAGGCTGTGATGGTTAACTCATTGTGTTGGAAGCTTGAGAATTTCATATGAGTATTGTAAGATAGAAAAGCAAGTTTTATCTTAATATCAAACACTATTGCTCCCCAAATCCATAGGCCAGACCCCAATATGAAGCCTTTCTTGAAGACCAGTTGCCAGGGTTTCTTCTCCCATCATCTCTCTTTGCCCAGTTCCAAGGTTCTTAGGTGTTTGTTCCAGACCATGTTAGAGCAAATGAAAAATCGGAGGTACCCATGAAGGGTTAAATTCCCATCCCTCCATCCCACTCCCACACACTCCCCCCACCAAAACAAACTTTTGCATTATTAGAATAAGTTAACATTCCACTCTGAATTATTTACACTTAGATTACTGCCAATATCAGAGGACAAAGAATAAGTATTTAGCTTACTTCTTCATGTCAATAAAGCTCACAATTAATCCCTTCCAGAACAAAGAGAAAGACTACCTACTCCCAAAGCATATTCCCACCATCACTCTTCCAGCCCCACGAAGCAATTTTCATGCAATTTTTGAAAGGTAGTTTTATCCCTGCTGCCAGTCAGCAAGGAATCAGCAATACTGAGGTTCATTCGCAGACCACCTCACTACAATTGGAGTAACTTTAATAAGGTTTTGCCAGACTCTTTTAGTAAACAGATTTTTAAAAATCATTTAAAATTAGCACATTAACTGTATCTATGCAAATAGGAAGCTGCAAACTCTCAGTTAGAAAGCAGTTGGTTTCTAAAGTAAGCCAACAATTACCCTGCAGATTTGTTGAGGGATTGTTTTTTAGATAGTACAAAGATAAACTTTATCCTAGCTTGCATTCAAATGATCAAAAAAAAATTCCAATTAATGAGCTTTTTTCCCAACTGTAAAGACAGGCTTCCTTTGTTAACAGTGCTAACTCCACAATGCAGAGTGATTGTATTTAGATATGGCCACGGAGTTCTTAAGCAGACAAAGACCTTACTTACATAGTCTTCAGCTTACCCTGTTGTTTTGTAGAAGAAAAAACTAGGCCTTGAGAGTGACTTGCTTAGGTTTACCCAGCTATTAAGTGGCTCCTGTGCCAGAATGTTTACATATTTATTCTTAAATGGCTTTAGCTAAATATATCTGCTTGGGTTAGTGTCACAAGATGATAGAAATTTGATGATAATTTTTTTTTAAAAATATCCACAGGTGAGTATACCCTGGTGGCCTAGAGGTCTAGCACACTCTGGGAGCAGTCCCACATACATCCCCAAGGTTCCTGGGTTCAAGACCTAGGGTCGGGAGTGGGGAGGCAAATAAATAAAAATAAAGATCTTCCAACAATCTCTTACTGCTTGTCTACAGACCTTCATTTCTGCCTGCACCTTTTCTTTAAAAAGAAAAAAATATCTACTGGTAAAAAATTGAGGGCTGGTATGATGTTTTCACGTGGTCTTTATAGACCTAAGCACCTTTTAGAATCTTTTCTACTATCATAAAGGGTAGCCTTTATCTTTCTGGTCCCAGATGACCGTAAGAATAGGATCAAAGTAGGGCAAGTCACCTCTCCTTGCAGGGAGGTGTCCCTTATAGGGAAGAGCTACCACGGGACACTTCCACTCTCATTGGCCAGAACTTAGTCACATGATGATGCTTAGCTACAAAAAAGTTTGATAATGTTAGTCTTCATTCTGGGAGGCAATACACTCCAATAAATATTGAGCTTCTTTGACCAAGCAAGCGACAGGAAAGTGACATTGAAAGGCTACTAGCAATATGCTGCAGTAGATTTAGTTTGTCTTAAGGTCTGTCTGAAAACTTCTCAGGACACCTTTATGCTTACAGAGAATGCCAATCACTGCTATTACTGGTGACTATGGGATTCAGGGAAATGACACTTCTACATGGGGTCTGGTTAGATCTAAGCTGCATTTACCATGGGAAGCCAGACAGGTCTGGGTATTTTTAGCTAACCCTGAGAGCAGGCTTGCCAAAAGTCTCTTTGTGTGAAGGACTGAGGAAATTCCTGGCAGAGAATTCACCTTAAGGAAAAAAGCCATTCAGTCGTTACTTTTATTTCATTTATTCAACAAATATTTATTGAGTATATGCTCTATCTGTGAGCCACAACGAACCAAGCACACATCCTGCAGAAAGACTTTCCTCAAGGAAAAAGAAATAAAGAATCGAATAATTACATACACTGCTGTAAGCTGTGCTAAATTCCACGGAAAAAATAAATAGGAGTTTGCAATATAGAAGGAATACAAAGTGTCTACTTAGAACGCCATAGACAAGGTGACAGGAAAAGGGGTGGCTTGTTGGTCTTGGTGGAAAAATCAGAAACATCTTAGATGTGTACCACTTGCAGAATTGATACACAGAATTTGATATATTTATATGATGACTATATATTTATATGATGAGTACTATAGAGCTTTTAAGCTCAATGAATGTGGTCTATGCTTTAGCATGGAAAGGTCTAAAAGAAATGTTAAATTAAACAAACAAAGAATAGCATACAGTATTAGCTCCCAAAACAAGACTTACATTGCCCATGGAGATATCTATATCTGTATCTATATCTATATCTATATCTATATCTATATCTATATATATATATAAATATATATATACATTACACACATATGTATGTCTATGTGTGTGTCTGTGTGTGTGGTATGTGTGTAAAGGTACACCAGTGTATTTACCTTAAAGCAGAGGTGGAAGGAGTGGTAATGGCAATGGCATACCAAACTAACTTCACCTACATACTCACATTATATTAATAATTTTGTTCCTATTTGCTTTAGGTATTATTTTTTGTATTGTCAGTTTGGATGGTGGGAACAAAGGTGTTTGCTATGTTATACTCTGTATGATGTCTCTCCTTTTTCTATCTTTCATTCTGTAACTCCTAAAAACAATTAAGTGATAAAGAACTTTTGGCCTACTCAGGAGTAAGGATCCTACTGTTAATATTTTCTTTTGGACTTATACATTTTTGTTCAGTCAATGAGTGTATTCATGTCACAAAGTAGAAATGACAATTTCACACAGACACACACACAAATACACATATGCACAGTCTCACAAAGCAGATGAACCTACAATTGAAGTATTGATCTGCTATGACAAAGATGATTACCTCAGAATGCCTCTAAATCCAGTCACTTTTGATGTATCAGACATTTTTTGAGTTTAAAAATGCATGCAATGTATGACTAAGCAGACTTGACCTTGGGAAGTACCAGATATAGCATTTCCTCTTGCTTTGAAGTTGTAAAAAGATTTCAATTTTGAGAAACTATGAACCAGATCAGGCCACTCACTTAGATAAAGGCTCCTAATGGTCAATTTGCTTCTCTCAATGAATTAATAAAGAATTTGAGCATACAGCAAGAACTTCATGCGGTCATATACACTTTGTATTCTGAGTAGATGAAATTGCTATAGAAAAAATAAGGGTGCCGTCAGAAGTAGCTATAATGGATGGATTGTCTAAGTTAGGGATTTGTGAATGACTTGGCTGTTCGCTTCTTTAAATCTACTGTTTGTTGACAACTATTTGAGAAGCAAACAAAGCTACCATATAGATGTCGATCAAAATATCAGTTTTCATAGAGCTCACCTTGAATTCAATCCTTCGGTTAGGGTTATGGTCATGGTTGGAGACGTCTGAGTGGCACTTCACCACCCTAGCCCAGGCAGTGCCAGGCATAATGGAGGGGGTGGGTCTGAAAGAAAGAGAAACAAAAGCTTGTTCAGATTCTTCAAAGCCTCTTCTGTTCTAGTGGTGTGGGAGAGAGGGAGGGATTAGAGGAAAGGAGAGAGAGAGAGAGAGACGCAGAGAGAGAATAGTCTGCCTATTAGTTCTAAAACCTTGGCAGTCCTCAGTATCTACTTTGTGGACTAAGGACCAAGGATCAGGGCACCAGCACTGGAAAGGAAATATTGTTCCCTCTTTACCTTCTTCACCTACTAAATAATGTCAGACATAGTATGAAACATTCCTTATCTGTTTTCTACTTTTCTCAAAGCTACCCTCACCCAGTCAGCATGATGACCCAGACTTCACAAAAAGGAGACTGAGACTCAGAGAAGTGCAGTCACTTGCACTCTCTTGGTTAGATAGATGATGGAGCTGGGATTCAAACCTTGGTCTGGATGACTCCACAGTCCACACATTTTTTGCTATTCACACTTCATCCCAATGAAATCACCCATTTCCCTTGAAAATAACCTTAGTAAGAAGGGGAAGCGGGGATGGGGGTGGCATGAAAATACCCTTTCAACTTTGCTGGATTATTGCTGCTTGTCAATCACATGCATTTGGTTTCCTATTAGATTATGCCAAATGAAATGTCTCTTCATAAAAAAATGCTGTTTAATTTTAAGTTAATTCACCTTTGTAACTCTGAGAGGTTAAGTCCCACTCTGCCTTGGGTGTGTACACACCGTACCTATTAGCAATTAAAATGAGTTACAAATGTGTCAAGAAGAGATCTTGCTGCTGAAATCCAGGTCAGGTTACTTGAAATGGATATATATCTTCTCCTTCTAAATGTTAATTAGATGTTCTATTTTATCTTCAAAAGTTTCTAGCAGAAATTTTCTTGAAGTTGACACTTATAGGTCAAGGGAGCTTCCAGAAAGTGTCCTCACACTTATGAAGCCTCTTCTGAAGGGGTTATATAAGTTTACTCAGATCTTTGAAACGAAGAAGAAAGCAAAATGAAAAAAAAACAAAAAAACTATTGTAGACGCTGGTCTCCCTGCAATAGCCTCAAAATTATTCAACAGACCTAGAAAATGATAACATGAGAAGTAAGGTTCTTCAGATTCCATGAAATTTGCCATTTGAACATCTATATTCCAATAACAAAGTTCAATACTGACATCTGTGTTCATTTTTTTTCGGTTCAAGAAGTTGATCATCCAGAGCACAAATAAATAAAAATACAGTTTTAGTCAAAAGAGTTTGAAAATAAATTGTTGACGTTCTATGCCATCAACCAGCAATCCCCTTTTCACCGGCCTAGTGTAACGGGGCTCATGAGCAGAGTGTATTATTGGGCAGTATTAACTTTAGTGCTTGGTGGTCAGGGGAAAAACACATTTCTAATAACAAGGTATCAAAAAGTCAGTCAAGAAAATCATTTGCATGAGAGTTGGGCCATCTGAATATTACTCTTGGCTCTACCTGTGTGACTTTACATAAGTCACTTCCCCTCTCTGAGCCTGAGAAATGTTTCATCATCTAGAAAATAAAGATGTTGGACTGGGATAGGTCCAGCAAGTTGCATCTGATTCCCTCGAGAGTCCTATAAAAACTGCCATTTCTAGACTCCACTTCCAGAAGATTCCGTTCAGATTCTGGGGTGGAGTCCAGAAATCTGCCTGCTTATTAAGGACACACAAACCACACAGTAGAATGCACTAGGTCCAAATCTCCTTCCAGCACTACCAGGCTACCAGTCTGTGGAAAATTCAGGAAAAACAATATCATGAGGACAGCTTTCTGGTAGAAGCATCGATGTGATGCTGGTCCATTTCAATTCATCATATTCTCAGATATAAGCTGCTGCCAGTGGTGTTTATAGTTTTCTTTGACAAAACATCTAATTGTGGATGAAGGAATTCCAAAATCAATTTTCAAAGAACAAAGGAGGGAGAGGAGGAAGGAGAAAGAGCATACATGTACACAAAACACCAATTCCTAAGCTATGAAATGCTTTTAGTCAACATCTATACCCAAAATACTGACATTTTACAAGTAGAAAATTCTTAAAGATGACTAATTACCTTGGTATTTCACTGCAAGATAACAAGTGAACATGCGTGAAACCAGCTTTGTAAATCTTCAGTTTAATTGAAGCCCGTTTGCCCTCTGCCCCTGTATCTTGAGATCCTCCTACACAGAATTCTTTGTTATGTCAATATATCATAATAGTGCTTTTACATTTACTTAAGGTGCTACTGTATAATAATACTGATCATGGATCAAGAATATGGATAATTAACTCCAGATAGGTATTATGGGTCATTAGCATTCTAGAACTGTATTTTAGACAAACCACCTACTTAAAAATCGGTGGGGAAGCAGAATTTGAAGAAGGCAGGTGGCTGGTGATCAATGGCCAGAGTAAGGGAAACAGTCATAGTTGTGTTATTACCAGTACATCCAGTGGTGTCAATGTAAATCAGAGCAGAAAGCTCAGGCCCTGGAGTAGTTATATATTTGAATTCCAAACAACTAGCACTTTACAGCAGCAAGTCAGATTTATCCACAATTGCTCTATACCATTGATTTGTATTCAAGAGATACGAGTTAGCTTAGGTCGAGTGATTATATTTAATAAAAATAGTAAGCAGACCATCGATTCATTAATTTGACAATTTTCCTTCCTTGCGGCAAACAATAACCGGCATTCATCATTTATAAATAATGTATATGTCTTCTTAAATATTAGTGTTTCCATCGAAAAATGCGTTCAAATAAAACAATTCAATATGTTTAAATTATTGCAAATAAGTTGTCTGCCTCACACAATGTCATTTCCTGACCTGAACCAAGTAGTTCCATACACAAAGAGCTAAGGGACCAGCCTGCTGAATTCACTATTCTGAAGCAATGATGTGTGGCCAAAAATCAGTTTGCTTTTGCCTCTTTTCCAAATATTAAGATAGTAACGCCAACCCTGCCCCCCACTGTATTTGAGCTGCTGTGCTGATGTCCAGGGTGATGGTTATGCCTCCAGTTTTGTTGTGGTTTTCTGGGCTTGTCCCAAAAGGATGCTTTCAAGATGGTCCGTGGAGTTCCTCCGCCATTGAAAGCAGGTGCGTGGCTTTCCTGAGAGAACTTCAGGAATATTTGTGTTAGGAGCATTTTTCATGAAACTTGGTGTGTGTGTGTATGCTTATATATGTATATATATATTTATGTGATTTTTAATTTTCCTAAATTCTAGGATGACCTCACACAGATACCAAAGTTGTTTAATATATGTCTGGAGGTAATTAGATGTGACTTGTGTCTAGGGATGTGTGGCAGATGGCATGGCCATGTCACTTAGGAAACTCCTCAGAGATGAAAGTGGAAGGAAGGCAAAAGAACTATCGCATCCAAGTAGCCATCAAAATTCAAGGGAAAAAACAAAACAAAACACCCCATTGCCTTCACATTGATTGGCAATGATGGTTGACTGCGGCATCCAGCTAGTATTTGGAAATGACTGTATTTACCCTTTAGATTTGATTTCCCTCCCCTCTGAACCTGCAGTTTCTAAACCCTGTTTCACTTTGTTCACATCGCAACTTTAGGGTAGGCATGGAGTGTGTCATCTTTGCTAGTTTTGAATATTAATAGCCTCGTGTTCTTCACAAGTGATGACTTTTTTAAAAATCAGAAATACTTAATGCAAATCCTTAGTAGCTGCCTTCTAGCTGTAACTCTTTAGAACTGGGTGTCTTGCGTGCAGAGATTTTTGAATGTTTCAGCAGAGTCAGCATTAAACTCTCTACCACAGCACATACTTCACCATATATTTATACTAGCCAAACATAAATACATAAATAAAATCAACAGACCTTAGTACAGAGGCTCAACTGCATTACACCATTCCAATAATGTGCAATGTCAAACACAATAAATTTGGTTCCCTCCTGAGCACATTAGGTTGTAACTCCAGACCCAAATGTAACTTCCAGCTGCAGTGAGATTAACAGGATGAATTGTGTCAGATAAATGAAATACCTACTAATGCTGTCCTAAGCCTTATCTGCAGAATCTGTGACTTTTGCCATGTAGATTTATTCCTAAATCCAGTAAGCTTAAATATGGCTGTTACTAATGTATCACATGACTCAATCAGCAGGGAGGGCACTCTAGAACCCTAGGCAGCAGAGCGGGTGCCATCAGTAAGTGACATTTGATAGAATTGGGGGAGCCCTGCCATTTTTCTCTAAGTACACTGCAGGCACTCTTCTATTTCTACTCTTCCTCCTTTTTTCTCAGTGTCCCATTTCTCTGTTCTGTCCCATTTCCCTCCTCCCCTGCTTGATCCAGTATGTCAGTGTCTTTCTCACTGAGAGACAGAACCTATTAGTCACTCATGAAACCAATTTAGTAGACCTTGGACAGCAATTTTTACCAGGCTATTTCAGAGTCCATGGCTCTGAGAAGGGCCATATTGTTTCAGAAAGGTGTTTCAACCCATGATCATTCTCTGGGTTATGATGGAAGATCTGTTTCTTCGAGGACAGCAGTACTGGTTAAGCACTGCCTGCAGAAAAGGTGGAGGGCTGCAGGGTACAGAAGATGACAAGGCCAGGCATTAAGTCGCCTGTACTCTTGGCTCTTGTTCTGTCGTTAAGTCATGTGGACATTATGTCCCTTTGATTTATTCAAGTGTTAAATAATTATGAGGCTTATACACAATACATATACTATACATACATATGACATGTATGTGTACATGTGTGAATACACAAACATATATATTGTATACCATATATATAGACATAAATAGCATATAGTCTGTGTCTAGAGAGAGAGAGCATACTGATCCTACTGGAGAATGGTAGAGACCAAGGATGAGTCTAAACTCCCTACATTGCAAGTGACAGCCCCCACAATAAATGATTATGGGGTCCAAATGGTGGCTTGTGTCAGTAGTGCTAGAGTTGAGAAACCCAATAGATAGAAGATAGATAGGTAGATAGATGACAGACAGGTAGAGGACATACATAACATAGATAGGTAGGTAGACGATAGAGATAAATAATAGATGATAGATAGCTGATAGATAATAGAGATGACAGAGGTAGATGATAGATAAATGGATAAATGATAGACATAGGTGATAGATGAGAGTAGACAGATGATCTGATAGAGACAGATAAGAGATAAAGATGGATGCTAGATGACAGATAGCTGATAGAGACAGAGAATAGAGCTAGATAATAGACATAGATGATAGAGAGTTGATAGGTAGATGATAGAGAGATACATAGACAGACAGATAGATAGATAATCTCCAACACAGTTTTAGAGATCTCTAGGGAAAACATGGAATATTTTTAACTTTTCGCTTGAATGTTTAATAGTTTCAGGTAGGATCATAAATAACTTTGTAGTCCTGATTCCATTATCCAACTTAGTAAAATATTCCTTTCTTAGGAAAACGATTAATGATGTACACTTAGATGTTTTAAAGGGTGAGTTTAGGAATCAGGTGCCCCTGACACGGGTACACTACTTTACCAATTTCTAGGACTTCTGCATAAATCCAATCCTTACTGATTCCAAGAGGAAGATACTAGTAGCCAGTTTTCCACATGTGGAAGCGGGGAGGTCCAGTCTCTGCTCTGGTCCAACTGTCAGTAAAAAGCAGAGGTGGGACTTGAACCCAGGCCTTTGATCTCCAAGGCTGAATAAGTATTTGACTCAAAGACAAATGACTCAGGGTCCTGGCCCAGAACTACTCCAACTAAGCTAACATGCCTGACGAAATAATTCAAATAATTGAATTGAATTTTAAAATAGCATCCCAGATCCCAAGCCTGCAATATCCCTTAAACTATGACTACTGCTAATAATGGCATGTCTTCTTGGTATTGTACTTCTTTATTCAGAAATTCGTCTCTCATCTCTGGAATCTTTAGTTCAAAACCTGAAAACAGCGCACCCTGGTGGAGTAGTGGTTGAGTCCTCAACCTCTGGCAGGCACAATCCATGTACCTCCTGGAAGACCTGGGTTGGGTTCCCATTCCAGAGTTGGGGGAGGAGGACAGCCAAGATGAAGATGAACAACTAATATAAAGATAAAATATTTCTTCCTCCTTTCTCTCTTAAAAACAAATGTACAAACACCTCACCTCTGTCCTGGAATTACTGATTCTGCATGAGTTTTCCACTTTGTCTTTTTTTTTTTTTAAGTTTTCCACTTCTAAATAGGTATGGAGAAGAGGTGGAGAAACAAATGGCAGACAAACTATGAACTACATAGTAAATGAGCACTATTTGCATCATCTTAGAAACGTATGCACATGTTTCTTAAAAATTCATCCCAGATGAACTTTCTGATTTTCTCCTAACTTAGAATGCAACAATAAAATACAATTTAAAAATGAGAAAATTTAATTTTATGTCTCTGCCTCCCCAGAAGCACTGCAATCAGGGATCACTAAGCTTTTTGGTAAAAGGAACTCATCAACAGAGACCAGCACTCACATTTAGCAACACATTCACCAGGCCAGGACACCGAGGAATAATAGGATTTTCATTAATTAAAAAAGTACATGAATATGCATGCCTTTGACAGTCAGCTATATCAGGAAATTTTCCCCTAGCATAAAAACTTTTAGAAAAGTCAGTATAAAGCAGCTTTCAAATAAATTGGTGCATTTCAAATGTGCACACACTTCAGCCTCTCTCTGACTAGAATTGTCTATGCAAAAAGAAGAAAGCTTTGCATGCTCATCATTTGCGTGCGTGTGTGTGTGTGTGTGTGTGTGTGTGTGTGTGCATTCAGGACATCCTTTGAAATAGTTCCCCACCTACATGGACCATTTTATGCTGACGGAGAGAAAAGTCTGCTTTTTTAAAATTGTGCCTTACTATCGGGGTGATCTAGTGTGGAAAAGCAGGCTGCTAAGTGTTTTTCTGAGGCCTGGCAAGCATGCTAGCCTGCTTACAAGGCTAACTAAAATCAATGCATGCCGTATTTTACATGTTTCTACTGCATCTAAATACAATGACGAGCTTTCTCTTGGATACCATGTTCTTCATGTAATCTTTATACAAGTTAATGCTTTCTATTTCTTTATTTTTTGTCTCCTTTTTGACTATGAACACACCACCTCCTCGTTCAGTGTCTCCTTTTTTCATCATGACTGTCTAATTATTTGTCTTTGGCCTCTTAGCTCTGTGTTTTGTGGTTGTTTATTGCACCCATTAAATGACTACATGAAAAGATGACACACTCAGAAATGAGGTGAAGACCAAGAGGTAACAGCACTGACTGTCTTCACTTAATAATACTGTCATGATGTGCCTGGATCGGGGCTCTGGGGAGCGAACAGTGAGCTGGGTGTTTTACACAGAAGGCTGTTACCACAGACGGGTGATGTTTCTGAATATGGAATTAACATAGAGCCGGTCCGTGTGCCTCTGTGAGAACTGTGTTATTGTGAAATTGCTTATCTGAATGCCACGGGAATCTCAAACAGACTTTCTCAGGAATAAAGTAAAAGGAATAGTAAGGATGCTTAAAACCCCAG